>PVIW01003375.1:0-139807 GCA_004026585.1 Noctilio leporinus
CTAGGTTTTATCAGATCCATAAACAAGATTTGAAAAAGCAGTCATAATATAAAATAGCAGCTCCCAGTAACTTCTTCAAGTTTGTCTTCTTCAGAAGTTGACCCAACTCAGTTTGCTTCATTCTTGGAAGCCTCATCAAAATTCTCCACAAGATCTGGAACTTCATCATCATCATCCTCTCCTGTAGCAAGTGGTGCTTATCCATCCACAGATTGTTTGGGCAGAGCTTCAGCTAGTCTCCTTAAACTAGTCAGGCTGTCTGCACCAAGCTGGTTTAAGATGCTGGGAAGCATTTCTGTCAGCTGCTTTGTCTCAGCATGGCCTGTGATGGTGAAAGTGTTGGCTGCCAGAGATGCCTGAACTTTAGGGTTGTTAAAGCGGATCACAGTTCCTTGGTTTGTGAACATATTTACCTCTTCAATAACCAGAGATATTGTTTACCCCTAACTTCTTTAAGGAGAACTGAAGTTTTTTATCATCTGCTGTAGCTGTTCTGGGAGCCACCTTCTTCTTTCTACGAGCAGTGCCTTTCCCACCAATGCGCACTTGTGCCTGCAGTTTGGCGAGCTTCTCTTGGTTCATGATAGTTTCTTTCATCTTGTTGGAGAGAAAACGGGGCTGCGCGGGGGACTAGGGCTGGTGCTCAAGGGGACACAAGATGGCAGCTCTCAAAATAACTTTTAACTGGTGCTGATCTTGCTTTGTTTCAGCAAAGAGGGAAAGTAAAACATTCAAAATTAGCAAGCTGTCCTCCAAATGAGAATGTGCAGGTTCTCCTTTCTTTTTCTCCAGTAAATGTCTTGATAGCACATTGCTGGAGATTTCTTGGGAACTGGAAAGTGGAAATACTGGGAATGGAGGCAGTTAGCAGTGGGAACTGCAGCTATGATGGTGCCAAGATTCTGGGTAAACAGGAGGCAGGAAGTGGGTTAAGGAGGGGCAGTGGAGAGAAGGCAAGAACCTGTTTATTGGGAGCAGGGATTGATGGGGCACAGGACGGGGATTTCAAGGGCCAGGTGCAAGGCAGACCGGTCTGTTTCAAGAGCTTCATCAGTTCCTGCCATGTGCCAAGTCTTAGTGGGTGTGGATGGAAGGGGGCCAAACCTGCTGGGCAGAGATCCTGAAAATCAGAGCCTGTTAAGTTTGTTGGCAACAGTGCTATCAGAAAAGGAGAGATGGGGAAGCTTACATGTGAGCTAGGCAGGCATGATCTAGGCAAACTCTCATCTGTTGTTTTAATTATTCCACAACCCAATTTTTGAGACGGTATTATTGTTCCCACTTTTTGGATGAGAATCAGAGAGGTTAAGTGTCTTTCCCAAGGTCACACAGCTGGTGAGCTGCAAAGGCAGGACTTGAACCCAGGTCTAATACTTCTGCTTTTCCTACTGTATGTCAATTTTCAATTCTGTAGAGAAAAATAATCAAATACCAATACAATCAAATACCAAATACCAACACAATACCAATGATGATATATATAACATCCTCTTGCTTCTCTTCATGATGATATATAATGTCATAAACCACAAGAGAACAGAACAAGATTTGAATGGTCAAGGAAGCAAGCCTATTCTGGGACCTATTATATCAGGTCCACCCAAGCAGATATCCATTTATTAAGCATGTATGGTGAATGTGCCAGGCATTATCCTGAGCACTTTACACTGATTACCTCAGTTCATCCTCATAACATGTTACAGAAGAGGACACTAAAGCTCAGAAAGGTCAATTAATTTACCCAAAGTCACATAGCTGGTAAGTGTCT
This sequence comes from Noctilio leporinus, assembly GCA_004026585.1. Taxonomy (NCBI): domain Eukaryota; kingdom Metazoa; phylum Chordata; class Mammalia; order Chiroptera; family Noctilionidae; genus Noctilio; species Noctilio leporinus. The sequence goes on from PVIW01003375.1 coordinate 1,769, forward strand.
AAACTAGAAATTTGTCCACCTGGCTTCTCCTTCCCTAGATAATTTGAATGTAACTGATGCAATCTTTGATCTTATCTAGTAGATCTTGGAAGTAAAACATTTGCTACAAAACAACTTGCTTCTCCCAGAGGCAAATTACTATCAGAAGGACAAGAAAGCTAAAAAAAAAAAAAAAAAAAAAAAAAAGTATGAATTAATGTTGAATAACCCAGCATTTTCATTATAAGTAAAGCAGTGAGGGTCTGCCTTGATACATAAGGTCAGTACAGTGGGTAAGTCTAGCCCAGCTCTCTGGATCCAATAGTGATGCTCACCACCCTCAATTCCCATGACAATCCACAGTCAATTTTCTTTTTATTCTCACCTGGGGACATGCTAATTGATTTTAGGGAGAGGGAGAGAAACATTGATGTGAGAGAGAAATATTGATTGGTTGCCTCTTGAATATACCCCAATTGGAGACTGAACCCAAAAACTAGATATGTGTCCTGACTGAGAATCCAACCCACAACCTTTCAGTTTACGCACCAATGCCTCCACCTACTGAACCATACCGGTCAGGGCCGCAGAGTCAATTTTTAACTTCAAACTACAACAACAGCTATCAAATGCTTTTTTTTATAAAGATTTTATTTATTATTTTTAGAGAGAGGGGAAGGGAGAGAGGCAGAGAGGGAGAGAGACATCAATGTATGGTTGCCTTTCACCTGCTTTCAGCCATGGACTTGGCTGGAGACCTGGGTTGCAACCTGGTTATATGCCCTGGCTGCAGAATCGAGCCAGCAATCTTTGGGTTTGCAGGCTGTCACCTTATCCACTGTGCCACCAGCCAGGGCTCTCAAATGCTTTTAATGCTCTCTTGGTCTCTATACTGAGAGTAATAAATGAATGTCATTTTCCCAAACAGTAAGGGTGTGAGCCTGGTCAAAGTCAAGGTCAAGTTTACCTGGAACTGGTTGCTCTGCTTCTCTTCTAAATAATCTTATCTCTCTCCCCACAACTGTCATTCCACTTATTTTTTGATAACATGCTCACTGAGGAAATGTCAATAAGCAACAATGAAAAAAATCCACATCTAATTTCACCACCCAGGGATAACCATGTTGTAGTCAAGTCTTCCAGTCTCTGTATTCTATTTGTCAATGTAATATAAACTTTTTTGGGGGGGTGGCATGAAATGATGCCATTGGGGACACTGTCTCAGGCTATGAACTAGCCTCATGTTTAATGGCTTTATGTGGAGACATCTGCACACAGTGGGTGTGGCACTGGCTTCCAGTTTAGGAGCTCTCTTGTTCTCCCTCCCTCACTCCGAGGAAGCAGCTGCCCTGGTGAGCTGCTCTGGGAAGAGGTCCACTATGTCCTGAATGTGACACAATCACATGAGTGAGTGTGGAAGGGGACCCGCAGCTCTGACACTGAGCCTCAGATGAGACCAGCCTCAGCTAACAGCTCAGCTGCACCCTCAGGAGATGCCTTAAAGCCAGAAGATCCAGAAAACTAGCCCTGGATTCCCAATCCACAAACACTGTGATAATAAACATGTTGGGGGTGTTTGTTATAAGGCAGTAGACAACTAATACATTGGTTAAGTGTGTGAGTCCTGGGGCCACACTGGCTCAGGTTTAGTCCCTCTCTAGCTCTGGGAAAGTTACTTAATTTCTCTGAATCTCAGTTTCCTCTGTTTTATGGAGTTGTGGCAAGGCATGAATGAGCTAAGGATGTTATTATTCCCATAATTTAAAAATTATTCTCTTATTGTTACTTGCCCATAAACAGTGTACAAGAGTACACATACAATTCTGCTCTTTGTCAACACTGTATTTTAATATTAAAATGATCTATCATCCATCCATCCATTCATCCATCCATCCATCCATCCATCATCTATCAATTCTACTGGATATGACAAGTTGATAGGTCAAAAGAAAAGAAAAAAATCTCATGGTATGATTTTTTAAATCTCATACAAATGTGTCAAAGATTCAACTCCAGTCAAGAAAATGGAGAGCTGAGTAACTATAATTTAGCCACTTCTGTGTGGGTTTTTTTTTTTTTTTTTTTTCCAACTATGTCTCCATATCCATGCTTGTAAAAATAGGAGTTAGAACACTTGTCTTTTTGTAAACATAAATGAAGTGATTTCACACGAACCATTTCTTCTGATACAAGTAACTTGTGAAGCAGGGAGGATATCATTACTATCCGCACTTTTCTGATGGGAAAACTGAAGCTTGCAATTCTGCCTATTGGTTAAGCTTGCTGGGCTAATAGGTGGTGGATGAAGCCAGGAGCTCAATTTTATGAGTCTTAATCCATTGCTCTTCCCTTGAAGCCTCCTTGGGAAGGCTCAATGTCCTTGAGAATAGCATTCAAAGGCTGAGCCACTTGTGCCACCAGCCTGGAATGCCTCAGGGCCATGCTTTCCTTTCTCTGTTGTATCCTCAGCCCCCAATGCAGCACTCAGCACCTAGTAGGGGGTTCAACAATACTAGTGATGGAGTGAATGAGTCTTCCACACCCACAACCCTCCCTCCTACTTGGTGCACACTAGAACTTGATCATTCTGGTTTCAGTTCATTTGTAACATAATAAGTAAGCATGTATATGCTTCTCTTACTATTAAACAAAACAAAACTTCAAAACCTACCAATAACCCTTCAAGGCAATCAACGTTGAGAACAAGAAAAGACTGAAAAACTGAGCAAGGAAATGAGGGGGATGGGACACCATGCAATGTGGAAACTTGGATTGGATCCTAGGACTAAAAGGATTTAAGGCAAAAACTGGCGAAATCCGAAGGGAAGCCTGGAGTCTGGTTCGTAGTGATGTAATGAGGTTGGTTTCTCAGTTGGACAAGAGTATCCTTGTGATGTAAGATGTGAACAAGAGGGGAAACTCGATGAAGGGCATATGGGATCTCTCTGTATGATCTCTCTCTATAAAATCATTCCCAAATAAAATGTTTACTTAAAAATAAAGCCTGCTTAAAAAAAAAAAAAAAGCTAACACTCCCGGGAAAGGAGCAAACATTCCTGCTCTTTATCTCACCCAGGAATACAAACTTGCAAACCAAGGATGCAGCCCGCAACTTGTCTTCAGAAGGCAGACGGGACTGACAACAATAAGGGGACACCGTGATGACAAGCATAGGGCTCATGAGACCTATGAGGTATCCCAAAGGTGGTTAATGCTAGTCTGTCCCTGCCCCAGAGCCACAAGGAGGCTCACAGAGAAGGGGCAATAACTCTCATTCATGTGGCTATGTGACCTTGGGCAAATGGCTCTGCTTCACTGAGCCAGTTTTCTCAGCTGTAAGATGGGATTCACTCCTGCTTTCCTCCTGGGACCACCGGAAGCGAGGTCTCAGGGGATCCTGCAAGTGGGGTGCTCGCTGCTGCAGCTCACCTGGCTGAGCTGCCTGCACTCAGTGGGGCGGAGAGAAGGAATGCCTGAGAGAAACTGAGGGGCAGAAGAGCTGATGGTGCTGCTGGCAGGTTGGGTATGGGGTGTGAGGAGGCGAGGGAGAGGGCAGTGGGCATGAGACATTCCAGGCAGGCCACCTCTTGCCCAGGGCCCATGAAGCACAGCTAGCTTTTGCATCGATTACAAGGAATTCTGTGGTTTTCTTTGTTTCTTGGCATCAGCTCAAACTGTGTGTGTTGTCTGATGGTCCCTGTGGGGACAGCCTGAGTCCTTCTAGCTGTTTAGGGCCACCATGCATGTAAGCAGGTACTGGGTCAGCTCCCTGCCCATTGCAGAGCTGTCTGCTGGGGGACAGACGCATGTAGCAGAAAGGGGGGCATGCGAGGGGTGGTGATGGGGACCATTACATGGTGAATGGTAGGACATCCCCAGGAGCACTGGCTGACAAATGCCTTTGTCCCCAAGGACTCTTCCAGCCCAGAACCCTTAGTCTGGATTGCATCTTTTGTGAGGACCAGTTAGTTTTTGTCAAGACCCCAGGGCTTACCGGGCACAAGCAAGCGGTAGTTGTGCTGGAAGCTGCAGGCCAGCCGCCGGGTGAGCAACATGGAGGCCATGATCCCCTCTTTCGGGAACAGAGGCCCCCTTCACACACTCCCACCTTGAAATAAAAAGAAACACAGAATTAGGCCAGTGAAGACCAACCACTCCCCCTTAGGCTAAGTAGTTCACATCCCATCCCCCCGCCCCACCCCACACTTCCCCACTACGTGGGGTGGCGAAGGTTCTTCTGACATCTAATTGTTTGCTTTTATTCTGAATATACACTTTAAATCAAAGCCCATGCATTTTCATTTGACCTTGACCATACCCCAGTGCCAAAAAAATAGTAAAAGGAGCCATTTTTAAATGGAGCTGGAGCTGCCATGCCAGAGAAACTGCCTTGTGTACCTTATGACTCAAATCTTGAAATGTTAAAACAAGGCAAAATAACTTTTTTTGAAAAGATTTTATTAATTAGAGAGAAGGGCAGAGAGGGAGGCAGAGAGGGAGACACATCAATGTATGGTTGCCTTTCACCTGCCTCCAGCCATGGACCTGGCTGGAGACCTAGCTTGCAACCTGGTATGTGCCCTGGCTGGGAATTGAACCAGTGACCTTTGGGTTTGCAGGCCGGCGCCTTATCCACTGTGCACCAGCCAGGGCCTCAAAATAACTTTTAAACTGAAACTAAAGCAATCTTGTTTCCAAAAAATTGCTTGTAGGAAAGCAGATTATAACTATAAAACTGCCAGCCAGGCTGAAAATTAAAAACATTCTTTAGAATAAACACAATGTTATGTTATCTGCACCAACAGAAATGCCTTCCTTCTGTTGATGTAGTTGTTCCCCAGGCCCTTTCACCAATGTCCATTGCCTGTGTCTCCTAATTGGAGCACTGTTTGGACTTCTTCCTGAATCAGTCTGTATGTCCTGAATAGCTATATTCTTATTGATTTTAAATATGTGCTTGTTTGCCTCTCACTTTGAAAGCCCTTTTCATTTTTTTTTAAAGTGAGTTTTTTTATTTATTTAATTTTATTATTTTTAGAATAAGGGGAAGAGAGAGAGGCAGAGAGGGAGAGAGACATCAATGTATGGTTGCCTTTCACCTGCCTCCAGCCATAGACCTGGCTGGAGACCTGGTTTGCAACCTGGTTATGTTGCCCTGGCTGGGAATCGAACCTGTGACCTTTGGGTTCACAGGCCGGCGCCTTATCCACTGTACTACCAGCTAGGGCTAGCCCTTTTCATTTTTAAGTTAATATCAGATAGAACGATTACAGACAGGAGCCCTGGCTGGTAGCACAGTGGATAAGGCGCTGGCCTGTAAACCCAAAGGTTGCTGGTTGATTCCCCAGCCAGGGCACATAACCAGGTTGCAACCCAGGTCTCCAGCCAGGTCTGTAGCTGGAGGCAGGTGAAAGGCAAACATACATTGATGTCTCTCTCCCTCTCTGCCTCTCTCCCTTTCCCTCTCTCTGAAAAATAATAAACTCTTTAAAAAACACACCAAAAAACCAGAGACAGGTGATAAGAGTTGGCTTGAGATGCCTCTGTTAGACAAGCTCAGTGCACCATCCACCTGGGACAAGCTAAGCAAGTCTGTGTTCTGCATGGAGGGACCAAGATGGAAGAAACTTCAGAGCAGATGCCAATGTGGGAAGCTGGGAGCTCCCTCTGCCTTTCTCCCACACAGAATGTTGGTTGTTGGACTATTTGAGAATCCTGCAGACCCAAGAGACTATCTGGTGGCCCATTCTGGTGGGACATGTACATCTCTAGCATGCTTAACCATCCTGAGTTTGCTTGAGACTGAGAGGGTTCCTAGGATAAGGAATTTTCTAATTTGAAACTGGAACAGTCTTGGCAAACTGGATAGTTACTCTACACAGCACCAGGGAGTCAGGGTCCTCAGCTCCTGCTTCACAGGAGTGTTGGTTGATTTTCTCCAGCCAGTTCCCAAATCCTGAATCCTGTCCCCAAATCCTTGAGCTTAGCTTTGCATCATGGACCAGGAGCAATGCGGCCCCTCACCTCCGTTTTCTGTTTCTTTCTTTCTTTTTTTAACTCTTTAAAAATTCTTTTATTTATTTTTATTTTTAAAAGATTTTATTTATTATTTTCAGAGAGAGGGGAAGAAAGAGAGGCAGAGAGGGAGAGAAACATCAATGTATGGCTGCCTTTCACCTGCCTCCAGCCACGGACCTGGCTGGAGACCTGGGTGGAGACCTGGCTTGCAACCTGGTTATGTGCCCTGGCTGGGGAATTGAACTGGTGACTGTTGGGTTTGAAGGCCGGCATCTTATCCACTGTGCTACCCAGCCAGGGCTATTTGTTTATTTTTATTACCTTTTCCCACTCCCCCCATCAGCTCTCCAAACCCTTCCACTTCTGCTCCCTTTCTCCAATCTGCCATTCAAACTTCCTCTCTGTGGGCCTTTTAGGTTGTGGGTCTTCTTGCTAAATGCCTGCTTTGTTATTTGGCATATGTATTTTCAGTTATATTGTGTTGTGTCTCAGAACAATAATGGGAGCATTCATTTCTCACTACTACTTGTAGACCCTGTTCCCTGAGTTCTTTTGTGTGCCACACATTATGATAAACACATTACATGCAGGACTATTAATATTTGTCATCATTATTTACACCCACAACAATGTTAAGTGTCCCCTTTTTGCAGCTGAGGGAACTGAGGCACAGAAAAGCTAAGCAGTGTATCTGAAAATAGAATTCAGGTCTGTCTGACCCTAGAGCCAATAAACTTTACCATTATGCAAAATTGAATCCAAATACTCCATAGATGTCCATACCCTCATTCTGCAACACAGTATTCCATTTAGCACTAACTTGATGACAGCATGAAGGAAGAATCAATAGAGGTGATGGACAAAAATCCTGAGAGGTCCCGCAGTGCAGAATGGTACAAGGATGACAGGTTGGTTTCAGAAAGCCAAGTGTATGTGGGTTTCAGCACAGGTGAGGAAATGTATGGGTATCTGGCACTGAGCTCCGGATAACAGGTTGGCAGTAACCCCAACCAGTGCTCTCACAGCTAATGGGATGTTGGGCTGTGTTATTAGAAGCAAAAAGTGAAGGAGGGAGGTGGCTGGCATTGATTTGGAGATTTACTTATTCTGTGACTATTCATGGTGCATCTACCATGTGCTGGTCCTCCACTAGGCATTGGGCACAGGGATCAATAAGATGAAGTCCTTGTCCTCTAACCATTGTCATGTCTTGAGCATTTACTATGTGCAGGTTGATGCTACAAATACCATCCCATTTCATCCTCAGAGCCTTAGAAGGTAGCTGCTGTCACTAACCTGTCTTTACAGATGAGGCATGGAGGGTGACCAAGGGGTGGGTGCAGGAGACACCTTTTGGGATGTCAGCTCAGCATGACACACCTCCCCATCTCACAAACTTCCCCTGGCAGCCATGTCTGTTCTGTGTGACCCACTGGCCCAGGTGGACTGGAAGGGGCTGGGCCACAGTCCTGGGAGCTGTGGGTCAGCTATGCTCTGCCCAGTGAGAAGAGCCAGCTTTCAGACAGGGTCTTTGGGTGGAGAAGAATTTGGCCTATTCAGAGAGAAGCAGCGCAAGAGGAAGAAAGTGGGTCCTAGATATGGGGACAATTTGGTTCCATCTCAAGCCTATAGTGCAGCTTGGCATCGGATGCAACACTCACTCCTGAACATAGTGGGGTGAACCTGAGTCCCCCTTCCCCCAGAGGTGAGGGTGGAAGAGAGCCGGAAGTATGAGGCTCACAGATGTCCCTTCACATGAAAGGAAACGTCAGGGGCGGGGGAAAAGTGTTCCCATCCCAACAGTGCCTTGGCAAGAACATTCAGAAAGCACCCCCCACCCCTTTTTGGCTTGCTAGCATTACCTTGAGTGGATTTCTGTTGCTTACAAACAAAGTCTCAGCTAACAGCATGATTAGAGTATCAGAGTGATAAGCCCCGAATCTTGGGAGTGCACTGGAGTAACAGTGCCTTTTCTGCTCAGCACTGCAGGTGGAGTAATGTCCTGCAGGGTAGTTAAGGGACAAAGGCTTCAGGGCCAGTAAACCTTCCTCTCTCCTGCTGGGGGATCCAGGATTTCCCCTGGGTGCAAGTGACCATGGGGTGTGGTTGCTGGGTGGGATTCTGATGGCTACTGTATCCCCCTCAATCTGCTCAACCATCCAGCGAGTAGGGTAGCTCCCCAATTCCCATATGAGAAGATGGAAGTTTGGAGGGGTTATGGTATTAGCGTTGGTCAGAAGGGGGACAGAGGGGAGCAAAAAGGGGAAGGATGTAATACAACAACAATAAAATTAAAAAAAGAAAAAAAAAAGAAGAAGATTGTGTGGAACTGTGTGACCCCAAAGCCCTTTCATTATAACATATCAATTAATTCAGCAAATAACAAAACATCTAATGGTAGTAGATTCAGGGCCTGATGAATACTAATGATCTAGTTCCGAGAGAAAATTTTATTGCTTTTTGCCAGAGGGAATATTACTAAGAAAAGCATGGGCTTGGAAAGTATGACCATAGCTTAACAGAGAAACCACATTCTTTTTTTTTTTTTTTTAAGATTTTTTATTTCATTATTTTTAGAAAGAGGGGAAGGGAGAGAGGCAGAGAGGGAGACAGACATCAATGTGTGGTTGCCTTTCACCTGCCTCCAGCCACGGACCTGGCTGGAGACCTGGGTGGAGACCTGGTTATGTGCCCTGGCTGGGGAATTGAACCTGCGACCTTTGGGTCCGCAGGCCGGTACCTTATCCACTGTGCTACCAGTCACGGCCCCACATTCTTTTCTTGATAACTCAATAAATTAAAAAAATCTCTTCCAAAACATTCAACTCAAGGTAAGTCTGTTAATTTAGCAGCCTGGTAAGTACATAAAGAGGGCAGTTGCTGGCTCTCATTTTGAACCATTTGTCTCAAACAGGAGGATTTAAGACTCCAGATAATTCAATTTCCATTAACCCTGTCTTTAAAAATTAGACAGTCTGAGAGAACTCGAATATTAACATTTGAATGCTAAAAGGGGAGCCACGCCCACACACTTTTAAGTACAAAATGACATTTTGGAGGCCTACAGTTGAAACTGACCTTGTAACTAAACCTGATTTCTATCAGATATCAATTCTTGGCACAATACACTTGCCACCATCAGAAGAGTTAATGTCATTTGTTCACTTTCTCTGGCCCATTAATTCAATCAACAAAATTATTTAGCTGCTGTTGCAGGCAAGACACTGCATTATTTAGGTATGGGAGAAACTAAGATGAATAAAACACTTCCCTCTTTTTGAAGCTCATAATTTAGTGGAAGAATGAGGGGGCAAATAGGAGAATTTAATGTACTAGACTGCTTTATCCATAATGTTGATAAATCCTTTTTAAAAATTAAAAAAAAAAAAAAAAGATTTTATTATTTCCAGAGAGGAAGAGAGGCAGAGAGGGAGAGAAACATCAGTGTATGGTTGCCTTTCATCTGCCTCCAGCTACAGACCTGGCTGGAGACCTGGCTTGCAACCTGGTTATTTGTCCTGGCTGGGAACCAGCGACCTTTGGTTTCGCAGGCCAGCACCTTATCCACTGTGTCACCAGCCAGGGCTTTGCTACCAGCCAATGTTTTGCTACCAGCCAGGGCTTGATAAATTCTTAAAATAATCTGGCAAGATATGTACAGTATATAAAAACTTCCCAGTTCACTGTCACTAACGGATTCTGCATAAGACAGAATAGAATAATGGAATCATGACAACTTGCTGGTATGAGCCAAGGTGCCATGGGAACCCAGAGATTAATTCTGGTGGGAGTTATGCCAATAAGGTGTCACTTGAGCTGCACCTTGAAAGGGTGAGAGATTTCAGAAGCCATAGAAGAAGGGGTTGGAGGTAAAGACTGCAAATGCTCGGAGGTGTGAGAGGACATGGAATGGTCAAGGATTTCATAAAGCGGTGGAAGGGAGGGTAAGGGGCAGGTTCCGGGGTCGCTGAGGAGAGGGTCCCACACACAGGCAGACTCTCCCTCCAGACTTGCTCTGCAGCCCCTCAAGCCGGCCACCAGGGAATAGCAGAGCGGCCAGAGGCATGAGAGGCAGATACCCAGGGTTCCTGGGGCCCCTGCTTGGGGGTAAGTCCCTCACTGGGCTGGTGCAAGTTGCTGCGGTCTCTTGCCTGGATGAGGATGCTTGAAATGCATGGTGGCCCCTTGGTTTTTTCTCTCGTTCTCTTTCTGTTTTTTACTGGGTCCCCAACCTTTTGAAGGATAATTCATCTCACATCACCCTCTTGCCTAAAACACTCCAATCACACTTAGGACAATGTAAACCCTGGGAGAGTGGGGGTTGAGTTTTTCTGAGCTCAGCAGAGTTCCTGAAATCCATTTATGTGGTGAATGAACTCAACACATCTGAGCTGTGAAATGGGAGACAGCACTACCCGCTTTTTAAGGTAGATCCAAAGATTCATATTAAAATGTGTGAGACGATCTGAAATTTGTACAACTTAACAATAGTCCCCTCTCCTGATCTGAAGTCACCGAGGATCCTAGCCCACTACTGCCCCTGAGGTGGCGTGAGAGCACTCTCCACACCCTTTTGTAATCTGCTGAATTGCACATCAGGGAAAAGAAGGGGGTGGCCTGAGGGATTCGGGGTTGAGGGGGTGCTTTGGGGGGCAATCCCAAAATCAGAATGGAAACAGGTTGGTTGCCGGCATTCCTGGCCTCTGAAATCCCAAGTCTCCCTGTGCTCTTCGAACCCTGGCTTATTCCACAGCACGTGACCTCTCATACAACATGTATTTGCTTCATTTATTTCTTTAAAATAAACTTGCTTTTAAAATGTAAATAAAGTGTATCTCCTAGAATCTCTTCTAATCACTACCCAACCCCTCTCCTTCAATATTTCATGTGCTCCAAACAAAGGTGACTGGGAAAAGAGTGTCATAAAATCAAAGCAGGTTATTCAATTAAAAGCTGGGTGCAGTTGACCACCCAAGGCTTCGGGCCTCAGCCTGAATCTTTGTGCTGGAATTGGGAGACTGGCAGATATTACACAGCTGTGAAAGGCAGGCTAGCATCCAAGAGAGACTTTTTTCTTTGACATGATCAGAACTGAAAGTTAAATCAATCAACAACTAAAATAGAATAGGAACCATCAGAGTGCATGGTAAGTGAGGGTAATTTCTGTTTCAGGCATGAAGTGGATCAGCTATAAATGCTGCTTCCTACTGCAGGTTTGGGTCAAAAGAAGTTGAACACCCTGGTCCCACCAGATAATGAGTCCTCCAGTGGACCCACCTCTCTCCATCCCTTTCCCTTTAATTAAAATGCTAATTAGTTCTCTCCACTTCCTCTTATCTGCCTCAAGCGTTTGGAATGCTTAAGTTTATAGGGGGAGAAGAATTCAGGTAAAAAAAAAAAGGGGGGGGGTCAAATATAAATATAGAAATAAATTCTTCTAGTTTGCTCTGGAGGGAGAATAAAAGTTGGAAAAGGATTGGCCACTGTTTATTGCATCCTTACTTTGTGCCATGTACCTTCCATGTGCAATTTTTGTCATCTGCAGTGTGCGCCTTGTATGACAGGCTAGGAGGTCTGTGTGCTTCCCCAAGGACTCAGAGCTCACAAGCCAGTGATCTAGCAGGGAGCTCTGCTTCAATGAAGGACCCCACTCAGAACAATGAAACCCAAGTCTCACAGGTCTGATCTGGGGGTAGGGGAAACTTCCAGGGTAAGGCTGACAACTACAGTCATAAGGGTGGGTGGGTGGTGGGTCCTAAACTTGATCCAGATCTGCACAGCCGCCATGGCCCTGGGAATGGAGAGAGCCTCACTATGAAAGCTAAACATCTGAAAGATAGAGGAAGAAAGACGTCAGGGTAGCCATTTGAGGAGGTGATGTGCAGGGTTTTGAATGTGAAATCACCCTTGTTTACCTGTTTTGTGACCCTGGCCATGTTAAGTAACCTCTCTGGGCCTCAGCTTCCTCACCTGTGAAATGGGGATAATGACAACTGACCTTACCTCGTGGACTTGTAGAGGGTAGACCAGGGACTTGGGTCCCTGCTGCATCCCTAGCCCCAGAGCAGTGTCTGACTGAATAAATGGTAAACCCTCCATAAACATCCTATTAAGATGGTGTCTGACTCATCTCTCCAACATGCTACCCTGTGAACATGCAATCTTTGCATGCATCACTGGCTAGATATGAACCCCCCAGGCCCTTCTGGGGCTCCAAAGAGGCTCTCTCTCATTTTCCTTTCTGGTCTCAGGGCAGAAACAAAAGTGCTAGCAGGAGTTGGGGACACTCCTTTCCAGTTTGCTGTCCCAGCTGTTGGCTTTTCTGCACATTCAATAGTGCACAATTACACAAGTGAGCCTTCGTTGTCAAGGCCAGGGGTCGTCATGGCAACCGATAAAGCTGGAATCCTGGGCCTTTGCAGATGGCTAACTGGGCCCCATTCATGGGGCTGTGACAGATGGTGGACGGCGCCTGGTCAGAGGCTTTATCTCAGACAGGCTTTCCTCCTACCCCAGCTTCCTCAGCACTCCCTGCCTATCTCCACAACCCAAGCCCCAACCCTTCCTCCTTGCATTCCTAATTTCTTTCCTTTAATCTACCTCTTGGGGCATCGTACAATCATCAGTGACTTGTATAAGGGGAGAGGAAAACTGTTCTTGAAAGCAGGCAAGTTACTCCTAATAAAGAGAGAGGGTACAGTTTAGAAAGTCATAGGAGCCAGAAATTGGGTCCTAATGTGCCACATATTAGCTTGATGACTCTGGACAAGTTTCAACTCACTAGCGCCTCAGTTTCCTCATCTGTCAAATGGGAATAATGAAGCTTACCCACGAGGTTATGAAGCACTTGGTTTGGTTAGGGCCAACTGAGAAATATACACAGGACGGATAAGGATGGTTCATTGCAGGCCATTGTCCCAGCTTCCAGAGAACCTTCTACCTTGTAGAAAAGACATTCCTTCTACAGCCTGAAGGACTGAGAACTATTTACATATGCAGTGGCTCTAGGATGAGGCAGAATTTCCAGGTTTCACAAGAGAGACACTGCTATGCCCCAACCTCATCCCCTTCAGGCATCCAGGTCCCAGTTCATTCTGCCTTCCCTGCCTCTGTCTATCAGCCTCCATCAAGAAGAATGAGGTGAACCTAAATCACACACACAGGGAGCATGAACACAGCATTGCCAGAAGGCAGGTAGCTCTCCAACCTGTAAGCAAAATGAAGGGGGAAAAAAAAAGTTTACAAGGCTTTCAATATCTGAATGTAAGACACATTCAGGGGAATATTCATAAAGAAGCATCATGAGTAGATGAGCTGGTTTTGGATTTCCAACCCTACAAGAGAGGAGGAGTGAAAGAACAGTCTGGTTTGAGAAGGATGCTTGTGCCAACATGGAAGAAGCTACCCCGGGCCAACGCCACAGAAGATTCTTTAAGGTCTGCACAGTGGGCAACATGGAAACACTGTATTGGTGATCGGAGGTAGGGTGTGTCCTGACAGTCCCTTGGAAATACCTGAAGTTTTCACTAATTCAAAGCATCTTTCATTTATGCTTGTATATAGGATCTTGCTACCGCTTATTAAATGACCACTGTGTCAAGCCTTAACACACTATTTCATTTAATCCTGGAAAGCAAATACTCCTAATTCCCATTTTTCAGGTGAAGGGACAGGCTCAGAGAGGCTTTGCCACTTGAACAAGGATGTACAGCTGGTGACAGTGGAACTAGGTTAGAACTAGGGCCGTCTGGGCTTGAAGAGCAAAGATCTGGGCACATTACCAGTGTGGTGGTTTCGGTCCTTACCCAGAAACCTCATCAGACTACTCAGACCAGCATACGTCGCTTTTCTGGGAACAAAGAGCTTCAAACCAACAACTCTCACTGTCTGCAGTTGCTCATCTTTTGGCCACACACTCATTCATGGTGGCCTATGATTGCCCTAATTGAGCAATTCCAACCTCAGCCCACACCTGGCACTTCCCCTACACCCGAACTGCTGTCCCTGCTGTCCCGTCCAGGGTGCAGACACCCTAATACCACGAGAAGCCCTGAACCACCCAATGGAACATAAGGTCCTTTGGATGGAAGAATTGGCATCTTTATAGCTCCATAGTACTTAGGGCAGTTTATGGTAATGGAGAATGCTTGCTGGGTGTTTTAAACATTTTAAACCTGTAAAAAAGAGTTTGCCTACCTGTTCTTGCGTCCCAATTCTGTTAGCCAACTCTTTAAACATTTTGGTGCAGGATAGCCAAGCAAAGGGGAGGCCCAAAGATGTAGCAATGAAAAGGCACCCTGATTCACTGCTTCTAAAAAACACCCTTTCAACCAGCCTCCCCCCGCTTTGGATGTGGCCATAGTGGCTGCCAATCACATAACCCTGGCCAAACAGCCCGGACTTCTGTATGGATGGCACTTCTGTGTCGATTTCAGAGGCTCTCATGCCCAGCCCTGCCTCCCCATCTGTTGACTTGTTTTTCCTGAAACGTAAAAGGTAACCTGTCCACTAGAGAGTGCTTGGTGTTGTCTTTCCACAGGTCACCAAAGGGCAGATGGCTGGAGCCATTTACGGTGCGGCTGACAATGCCTTGTTTAGCCTGTTTAGCAAAAGGAGGACAAAATACACTACCAAGGAAGCAGCTGGGATGTGAACCTGGGAGCGGAGCCGATCACAGAATGCTCATAATTACTGTATGGCAAATAATTGCTTTCTTAATGTTCTATCCTCCCAGAGACACAAATCCTTAGTAAATAAAATTGTGTTGAAATTTATCCCGGTTGGCATCCAGACCTGCTGGTGCCTCGACTCTCACCAGCAGGCGTTCTCTACCTTCCTGCCCTTTGAGAGAAGGACTCCACTTCATGACTTTTTTATCCTTTTAGGGGAAAACAAGCTTGCTGAGTTAAAAAAAAGAAAAAGAAAAGAAAAAAGCAAATATCTAAAACGATACTCCCTGAGACATGTACAAAAGAGCTTGCCATTCTCCAGGCAAAAAAAATAAGGGTTGCAGGAACAGTGGAAGGCTTTAAATTTAAACAATTATGTATTCTCACATAACATAGCTGACACAATCACTCTCTTGCTTGAACGTTCCCTAGCTCCCCACTATCCTTGGATAAATCCCAGCTGCTTGGCTGGGCACACAGCCTACCCCTCCATCCCCCAACATGTATCTTCTGCCCTTCCCTGACCTCTTGACACTGACCTGCACACTCTGCTCTTTCCTGCCTTCAGGTCCTTGATCATGTGGAAATGTCTGTAAAAATGTCCTTTTCTGCCCCCACCTCCTGTTCATATTCTCTTAACAATTGTGCAATTTTTCATAGTGCCCTTCTGGCTGGCCACCTCCTCCAGGAAGCCACTCTTGATTCTCAATTCAGAGTTGGATGTCACTCACCTGTATTTCTTCAGCAATCTATTTTTTAATGAACTTTTTAAAAAAAATATTTTATTCACTATTTCCAGAGAGAGGGGAAGGGAGAGAGGTAGAGAGGGAGAGAGACATCAATATATGGTTGCCTTTCATCTGCCTTCAGCCACAGACCCAGCCGGAGACCTGGCTTGCAACCTGGTTATATGTGCTCTGGCTGGGAATTGAATCAGCGACCATTGGGCTCGTAGGCCGGTTCCCCATCCACTGTGCCACCAGCCAGGGCCTAATAAACTTTTTTAAACACACAGAATGAACCTGACTAGACTCACCCCCTAGTTCCAACTGTCAAATATTGTCATGTTTAATTATCTGTAAATTAATATACATATTCATTTACAGTTCACCTGTAATGTGGCAATCTGTTCACATCTCTGTCTCACCCTTTAGCCTGTGAAGTTCATTTTTTCACCCATTCATCCATCCCTCCATCCCTCCATTTACTCATGGATTTGTACTCAGGTACAGTTATTTCCTGATGGTCTGCTGCCTGAAGACACTGTACTGAATCCTAAGGACTCTGGTGGGGGCAGTGGAATCAGACAGCAGAGTTTCTGCATTCTGTTCCAGTGGAAGAGACAGACAACAAATAGGTAAACAAAGAAAATCTTTTCATATTGTGCTGAGGGTCATCAGCACAACTTGATAGCGACCAATGTGTTTGCATTCTCGGCAGCTAGTGCCATGGGACATGCAGAGAGGACCCAAAAGCTGTGCTGTACTTTGGGACCTGAAAGCCCTGACCAGGGTCCCACTGAGGCAACCTAGGTTCTTTGGCCACAAAAGCAGCAGTCCTTCCCCTGCCACTCCCTTGGAAGGGGATGAGAGGGGGACCAGAGAACTGAGGATCCAGCCCACCTGCTCAGGGCCTTGCCCACCGCCCTGCCATGCCACAGTCAGCTCTCAGGGTGGCTTTTCAAGTGTGTAAACACCTGGCTGGCAAAACCAAAGGGTCATGAATGAATTTATAAACACTCCCTGTCTGGGTTTTTTCTTGATCACTCAAGAGGAGTTATAAAATGTGTCATGTATAAGGGGCAAAAGCAACGTAAAACAAACAAAATACAAGGGGCTGGTTCCAGCCCTGTGAGGTGGATCTCAAAGGTTCTGGTGAGTGCCTGTGTTTGTGGGACCCCACTAGCAGGCGTGTTTCCTAGGAGGTCTTTACAGCATGTCTGAGTGACTGGTTCAGGGTGACTGTTTACAGGGGAGTTAGGAGGGCAGTTCTGTGGGGGGTGGGGGAGGTGGTATGAGGAGGTCTCTGACCTCATCCATCCTGGTTCTCTGCTCCTCCAAGCATCCATTTAGACCACCTGCCAGAGGCATGGACTGACCCAGGGGCCTTGTCTGGAAAGCAAGCCAACCCTGGGTGCAGAAGAGAAAGCTCTTCCAGGTTTATCAGTGGAGGGGGTGCAGAGATTACAAGAGCAAGAATAACAGCAATGATGACAACAAACATTTACTGATCATTTTGGGCCAAACCTTGTTATAAGCTTTTCACATCAACAGTGTCTTTAATTTTTAGAACACCCTCTGAAGTAGTTACTATTATCACCCCCCTTACAGAAACAAAAGGTAAATGGAAGCACAGAGAGGTTAAGTGACTTGCCTAACAACACACAGCCATTAAAGGAGCTGAGCCAGGATACAAACCCATGCTTGCTCTAGATTCAGTGCTCTTAACCTCTGTACCACAGTGAAGAATTGAAGTCGTTCAGACTCACCAGAAACGTTACCTCTAGAGGCACAGACTGTTGAGCTATCCGCAGTAATTTCACAATAATGGGAGACAGTGTGGCAGTGGAATTAATGTGGATTTTGGCTTGGGCTTGAATCTGGCTTTGTCTCTGTTTTCTCAACTAGAAAATGGGTCCCAGGCTGCTCTGAGGATTAAGAGGCAATCCATGTACAAAACTAGGCAGATGCCTAGCACACAGTGGGCATTCAAAAAACTTCAAACATACAGAAAAGTTGCAAGCATAGCTTAACAACCATCTGTAATTCTAGAACTACCAATTGTCAATACGCTGTCACATTTGTCATCTATCTATCAACCTATCTATCATCTGTCTTCTGAATTATTTGAGAGTTAGTGGCAGACATTGTGAAATTTCATCCCTAAATTCTTTTGCCTGCATTTTCTAAGATAAGGATATTCTTCTGTATAACCTCTGTAAAAATTATCTGAGATACAAGGTGTTTCACGCACAGGAAATTTATTGTTGATATAATTCTATTATCTTATATACGATCTTTGTTCATATTCCCCCACTTATCCCCAGAATGTCTTTTGTGGCTGTTTTTATTTCCCTGGCCGTTACCCAGGCTCCACCCCCGAATCACATTGCGTTCATCTGTGTGGCTCCTTAGTGTCTTTTTAACCCAGAACTTTTCTCTACGTTTTGCCTTTTATGGCATTGATTGTAGGCCAGTTGCTTTGCATGTATTTCATCTTAACCAAAATTTTTCTTTAAGACCTTGTAAAATAAACGGCAGCTCATGGGTAAATGGAGGAAGGGTTCTGGAGGGTACATGATGCCAGAGGTACAAGGCATGTGATTGGAAGTTACATATCTTCTAGAAGCAGCGACAGAGGGTGTTTAAAGGTGATTAGAGCTTTGGCAGGTGAACCAAGGTGGTGGCGCCCTTGCAGACAGTGGTCATGGTGGAAAGGAATGAGTGTGGCATCCTGGAGGAACTGCAAGTGGCAGCAGTGGCTGAAAGTGAGGGCACCGCACCAAGTTATCGGGGTCTGTTCCTACTTGGACTGGAACCTACCAAGGCTGGTCCTCATCTCTGGATCTGTCCTCTCTCCCAAGGTTCCCAGGGTGTGCCCACACAGTCAGCATTCACCCAGATGCCTGGTTGCCAAATCTCCCCAATATTCAGGGACAGGTGATTCCCTCCAGGACTGATGTGGCTGCTAGCTCTTAATTGGCAAGTCATCAGGATTTCCACACCCTGGTGAGGAAATTCTGCTTCCTAAACCTACTCCCTTTCTTGCTGCCTCTTGGGACATGGGCTGCTTCCATGAAAAAAATTCAAAATGAATTTCTCATTGACAGCAGAAGTAAAAGATGCAAGGGAGTTGCTATCCCATTTCCTCACACCTACTGTTGGTGTAAGCCAAGCAGGTTGTTAAGCAAAAGATTCTCACTGAAGATCTCTGTCCCCCACATCATGTACCCCTGACTGAGCCTTCCATTCTTCTGAGTTTCAAAGAGAAGGGGGTTGTGTGCTGTTGTTTTAGCCCTTAGAATGAAAAGGAAGGGTTTGTTTTGGGGCTTGAGCAAAAATGCCTTTTCAAGGTGACCCTTACTTCACTTCCGGGGGCCTGAAGGCAGATGTCTGACAAAAGAAATTCCTCGGCTATCATTTCAGGCCCATCTTTGTTTATTTTGCTCCCACTTGAAAGGGGTTCATCCCACTGTGTTCACAAAGCATCCTTGAAAAATCTATCATTTACAATTGTGCCCTTCAGACTGAAAGTCACATGCAGGCTCACTTGTGCACACACATGCACACCCCCATCACAGATAATATTGTGACACACCCCCACATGTCTGCAGATATATGCAAATACACAAAGATACACACATACACACGCACCCCTGCACTCACAGAGCCCGGTCGTCAGGGTCCGCAGCAAGCCCAGCTCCACCTGCTTAAAGTGCTTCCTCTATGCCATTCTGCAGAGTCCTAGGGACAGGACAGGCTGGTCCATCCTAAGAGGTGCTGCCAGGTCCCAGTTCCCTTTCTGGAGGATGCCCTGGACTTCCAGGTGGTCCCCGAACATGGGCTCAGATACAGGAGGGAGGAAAGGACTCCTTGGTAGCAAAGCAGTTTTGGGAAAAGGATGTGCCCAGCTGGTTCCCTGCAAATGCAGATGGCAGAGCGAATGAGGGGAGGTGAAGGAGGAGGGCAAGAGAGGGTGCGACTCAAAGATGGGGGTGAGGGAAGGGGAGGATGGAGAGAGAAAGAGAGATAGGACAGAAACAGAAAGGAAAAATTCACATAGAAACAAAGAGAAAAGAGACAGAAAAAAGAGAAACAGAAAAATGGAACATGGATTTCTAAAAAAGGTGTTTTAAGCTCAGCTTGGTTTAAGCAAGAGGTGAGATGACCTGGGTGGGACTTTTAGAAACAGGTTTTCTGCTTCCCCTTCTTCCAGGGGCAGAGTCCTAGATTTTCCTCTAACAGCCTCAGGAACTCCTGAAGCTACAAAGCAGAGATCCAAGGTTTCAGAGTCCTAAATGGCTTCCCCAGGATGGTGGTGATGATGGCTGCGGCTGCAGCAGACCCAGGCTGTGACAGCCACAGTGCTAAAGCCACAGCCACGATGGGACTCGGAGGGCGCCAGCTCATCTCCCAGACCTGGGGAGGGGGGCGGGGGGCCGAGAGCAGCTCTGGCTCTGACTCTACCTGACCTCCGAGCTCTCCCCTCTGTGAGAGCCCCAGCTGGGGTCAATGCCTGCACATAGGGGTCCCAGAAGAGGAAATGGGAATGGTCGGTCACAAGATGGGGAAGATGAATGGGGGATGGATGGGGGTGGGGAACACAGAGCTTTCGGTCACGTGCAGCTCATCAGTTGCCATGACGACTGCAGGAGGGTTGGGGCACCCAGACAGGAGGCTGCAAGAGAGACTTGTCGGTTCTAAATCTCCGCGACAGCGCTTCAGTTGAGCTATTACGCAGTTGCCGTGGCAACCAATGGGCTCAAATCGCAGAGAAAATCTGTAATTATTACAAGCCAGCTACCGACAAACTACATGCAGGAATCAGCACGCTGGGGCAATTCAACCTGAACTCTGAGAGCGAGAAGCGCTGACCCACAGCCCCCAAGTCTGGGAAGACACAGGTTAAAGGAGACTGCAGATCTGTTGTGATGGGAACCTGGCCAATGAGGAGTATTAGGTTTAAAAAAACATGAAATTACCAACATTTGGCCATTAAAAACTTCCCTTAATTTTATTATAGAAATTTCCAACATAGAGCAAAGTTGAATTTGACAGTGAATACCTGCCTATCCACTGTCTAGCTTCTGCTGTGAACCTTTTTACCATGCTTGCTTTATAGCAAGCCCACCCCTATCCATTAATTTTGAATCATTTGAAATTAAATGGCAAACATCAGCCCCTTTCCCCCTCAAATAATGCAGCCTGTATAAAATTAAACATTTGATCATTTAAAAACAAAAATCAGCAATTTCATATGGTTCAGACTAAATAAAGTCTAGGTTTCTGTCTGTCGTCCATCCACCCAACCCCCAACCAACCATCTGGTCTCTCACTCAACTGCCCATTCACCCATCCGTCATCGGGAGATCTGCACACTCATTTCATCTCCACATCTTCCCTCCCTGTCTAGTATTTGCCTCCAACAGGATGTAGGATGTCCTGCCTATTAAGCTTAATATGTTTTCAGCTAAAATCATCATGCTCCCTTCACCACACCTATTCCCTGTATTGTGTTCAGTATCTCTATAGGCAGGACCACTGTTTCCCCATTTGTTCAAGACAGATACCCGAGACCCATCTTTGATTCCTTCCTCCCATTACCTTCACTCACCACCGCCATGCCCTGGGATGTTACTTTCACACTAGCTCTCATCTCTTTCCTCTCCTCTCTCTCTCTTGTCCTTATCCAGGTGCCCATTCTTTTCTAGCTGGCCAGTGGCCCCAGCCTCTTGCCCAGTCTCCCAGCTGCCCTCTTGCCCTTTTTCTCTGCTTTCTCCACACTGACTTACTGTCATGAAGTATCTAGCCATGTTGGTGTGGGGAAATTTTCACTCATACAATGCTGGTGGGGGCATCAATTTATACAAATATCTTGGAGAACAATTTATCAAAATCTATAAAACTTTAAAGGCACTGGCCATTCCCCCCCCCCCAGCATGATTCTACTTGAAGAAGTTTGTCTCACTGATATAAAACGAAGATAATCTATATGTCCATCAGCAGGAACTGGCTAAAATACATTTGATCCATCCATAATATAGCATAACATTTGTCCAATAAAAAGACTGAGGTATTGTTTTATGTTACTGATAGGAGAAAGTACTTCATGAGTTAAATAAAGGAAGTTGCATAGGAGCTTGGATGGATCCTGTCTCCAGCAGCTCCTCACTTGGTTAGCAAGTGGGGCTGAGACATACGTGGGTACCAAGGTGTCCAGGGAACTTGGCTTATGAGTTGCTTCTTCTCTGTCACAAGGGTCAACACTAGCTCTCCACCAGGCTGGGGAGCAGAAAAGTCCCAGGAAGGCTTTTCTTGCCTTCCGAGACTCCCCAGCTAGTATGTCACATAGCACTATCAGGCAAAGTCGACCCTGAGGCTGCTGGGTTGTACCTGGTGTTGGTCTTTTCTCCTGTTCAGGGTATGGCTGCAGAAGTTATCTAACTAGAGGGTGGAGGAAAAACTGGAACACACCTTGGAGGCAGACAAGTTTTAAGGGAACACAGTAAGGCAGGTTCTAGTTCCTGCTTAGACCTTGAAGGTCTCCTGTGCCCAAGTCTCCCCCAGCTCTATAAGGGGCTGACAATATGGTCCAAAGTCATTTTGAAGGTCAAATAGGGTGATAGAGGTGAAGACAGCAAGCCAAACTCACCTTGCTAAACTAATGAGTTATTGTTATTAATTCATCTTCAGGATTTCTCAGCCCACTTGAACACTAAATACCCCTAGTGCATGTGACAAAAGCTAGACCCTTCTTTTTCGTCTAAGCACCTATTTTGTACCTATGACTGAACTAGGCACTTCCATATATGCTCTCATTTAAGCCTCAAAAACCACCAATTTATAGTAGGGAATCTTGCTCCCATTTTATTGATGAGAAAGCTGAAGCACAGTTGCCATAACTTCCCTAGTGCAGTAAGAGAGAGAGGCTACACAGATAACCCCCAAAACTTTCTGATTTCTAAGTCTCTGCTTTTCCCATTTCTTATTCATTCCACCTTTTTAAAAGATTTTATTTATTATTGCCAGAGAGAGAGGAAGGGAAAGAGGCAGAGAGGGAGAGAAACATCAATGTATGGTCGCCTTTCACCTGCCTCCAGCCATGGACCTGGCTGGGGACCTGGCTTGCAACCTGGTTATGTGCCCTGGCTGGGAATTGAACCAGTGACTTTTAGGTTTGCAGGCTGGTGCCTTATCCACTGTGCTACCAGCCAGGGCCACCTCATTCCTACTTCTTAAATCAGATCTTTCAACCAGTGCTGTCAAAAGAAATATAAATGAGAGTTACATATGCAATTAAAATTTTTCTAGTGACCACATTAATAAAAGGGAACAGATGAAACTAATGTTAGTTATATGCTTGATTTAGCCTGGTATATCTAAAGTGTTATTTCAGTATGTAATCTGTATAAAAACAAGTTAACGAGGTCCCTGGTAGCACAGTGGATAAGGCACCGGCCTGCGAACTCAAAGGTCACAGGTTCGATTCCCCAGCCAGGGCACATAGCCATGTTGCAAACCAGGTCTCCAGTCAGGTGTGTGGCTGGAGGCAGGTGAAACGCAACCACACATTGATGTCTCTCTCCCTCTCTGCCTCTCTCCCTTCCCCTCTCTCTAAAAATAATGAAATAAAATCTTAAAAAAAAAACAAAACAAAACTAGTTAATGAAATTTTAATTTTTTTGTCATACTATCTCTTAAAAATTCAATATATATTTTATGTTTAAAACACACTCCATTTCAGGCTAGCCATACTTTCGTGCTCAGTAGCCATGTGCGACTTATTGGAGAATGCAGCTTAGGTGGTACTGATATATAACCTGGAATGGGTCTAACCTTTAATGATATAAGCCACGATTTTGTGAGCACTTGCTATTTTACTGGTCCTGTTCTAACTGTTTCATGTAGATGAACTCCATCTATTTGCACGGCCCTGGGAGTAGTTGCTTTTAAGAGTGACAGACAAGAAAAATGAAGCTCAGGTAGTTTTGGCAACATGCCAAGATCATAGAGCTAATTACCTGAGGAGCTGGAGTTTGAACTGAAGTTCATCCAGAAACCTATACCCTCCTGTAGACACACTAAAGCCAGACATCCTATTACCACATGTTGGCCTCATGGGTTTATATAAATTAAGCTCCTGAGAAAAGAATTTGACTAGTGGCATTTAATTTTAAACACTGATTAATCAATACATAAGATCAAATAAGCATTAGTTACAAAGTATGCAACACACATTGAACTTTGTAACAGAGTGGGACCTCATGAATTGGTAGTAAATCAGACAATGAATGAATTCCCCTATTGGCATGCCCCCTCTTGTGTGGGTGGGGTGTGAATTAGAGCCACACAATGGCTTCATTGTTTCATGGAATCTATATGGGAAGGCCAACTAGTTCCAGTTCACTCCCCCTACTCAGGCCAAATGCCACCACTAATTTTAATTATGATGTGTGTACTGGCTGTCTACTGGGATGGAGAGTGGTGATTTTATGACTGGTTCTGAGATGATCCTGTTCAAAGCTGGAAAGATGCTTAATCTGGGGTTGCCCACATCCCTAACTCCTGATGAGGGCTCATCAGAGCTCAGTCCAGCCAGCTTTTTACTTCTATAAATGTGGCTGCTGCACCATTTGCCACAGAAACTATGAAGCCTGCCTTCTCTCTAAAGTGCTTTGTGAAACTGTGTGTATTAGGTGTGTGTATTGGGCTCATCAGAGCTCAGTCCAGCCAGCTTTTTACTTCTATAAATGTGGCTGCTGCACCATTTGCCACAGAAACTATGAAGCCTGCCTTCTCTCTCAAGTGCTTTGTGAAACTGTGTGTATTAGGTGTGAAGTCAATTTCTTCTCTTTGAAATGAAACTCAACCAACCAACCAACCAAGAGTCATGCCACTTGCATTTCCGATCTCAGAACTCCAAATGGAGATTATTGGAGACTCTCTGGGCCCACCCCTTTTGGAAAACAAGGTAACCACAAGGAATCAAGAGACATTAAATATTTGAACTCCAAATAACCCCGCCTCCAGAAATTTAGCTAACGCAACTAATCCTAAATAAGGAATAGTTATGTGTTCAAAGATGTCCAGAACAGTGTTCTTTAGAAGAGTAAATAGCTAAGGACAACATAAACAACCAATAGTTGAGAGTTGTTCAAATAAGCTATGGCATAACAACTTAATCATTTACCAAAAATGACGTAAAAAGGCAAGAAAGTGATTTTTGAAGCCATGTAAGAGAGAAAAAAAGGCCGTAAAATGTTATAGGCAGTCTGGCTATAATTTGGTAGAAGCACAAAAATAAAACCATAAACCAATGCACAAGAAAGGAAGGCTGGAATGAAATGTATTTTCTGTTTGACTCTATTTTGTCTTGGATATGGGGCTATGGGGTAAAAGTCTACTTTTTTCTAACTTCTTGTATTTTGTGAATCATCACTAATGACCTGTGTTATTAACTTATTCAAATGTTTAGAGGAAAGAAATGTCTCTAGCTTTTCAAATATTAGGCAGTTGGCCAATGAACAACATGGGTTTGACAGCATGGGTTCACTTAGATGGAGATTTTTTTCCAACAAATACTGTAAATATATTTTCTCCCTTATGATTTCATAATGACATTTTTCCCCCTCTAGCTTACGTTATCGTAAGTTACATAATACATCTAACAGAAAATATGTGCTAATTGACCATTTATGTTACAGGTAAAGCTTCTGGTCAAAAGCAGGCTATTAATGGTAGTTAAGTTTTGGGGTAGATTTTTGATTGCGAGGGGGTTGGTGCTTCTAACCCCCATGTTGTCTGAGGGTCAACCATACAAAAAGGAACTGACAGAGAGTGAGTGCAATCTCAGTTGATGGCAGCAGAATGCATCTGGACATTTAATTAAAGGAAAACAGTTATTGAATAACTTGACATGGAATTAACAGAGAGCCCAGAGGCACTTGAAAATTGATCCGTGTTCAATTTGGTTTCTGAAGGTGTGCAAAGAGGAGATGAGCTTCCAAGTGGACTGTGAAAAAAGGACATTAGTGTTCTGGCATGGAACCAATCACATCGGATTCCAATACCCAACAGGACATACTTACAATTTGAAAATAGGTCAAATAGATGAATTTAGTACATTTATAGTTAACACAAGGCGAAATTTCTTGATTCAGCCCACACTAGTGGAGGAAAGGGAAGCTTGGAGGTAGGAAGTCTGAGATTCCTGGAAAGCCAGAAAGAGGATATTCTGAGGCTTTGCTGCTCTGGGAATTCAAATTCTAGGCCAGGGGTCTGCCAACTACACCAGCTGCCCAATTTTGTAAATTGTATTGAAACACAGCTGCATTGGAACACAGGTGCGCCTGCTCATTTATGGCTGCTGTGGCTGCTTTTAGATGCAGCAATGGACCAGTCAAGTAACTGGGACAGAAACTGCATGGACCACAATGCTGACAATGTTAATCTTTTACAGAAAACATGTGCTGAACTTTGTTCTAGGTGTCCCAAGCCTTGAAACCACAGGGCAGTCCTCTCTTCCTTATAACAAGCTGGTGACCCATGTAACTCCATTTGCAGGAGTTTGAGTTCTTGAGAAAGAGGGCCTACCCTGGTTTGGTAGAGTCACTTGCAGTATCAGACAGTGCCTCCTTTTCCTGTGGACGCTGGCAGCACCTGGAGGTGAGTGCTTCTCCAGGGTCAGCGATTACAGACTACCTTATTTTTCTGCACCTATCAATATTTATGACTTTCCCCTTGGAATTATACTGCTTTTGTACAGAAAAGTTCTGTCTAGACAATATTATTTGCTATAATTAGATGGTCCCCCCAAATAACACACTGACAACAGAGTGTTGGTCAGCTCTACCTGAATTCTGGTGCCTACACAAGGCTCCACCCTCCCAGGTGGCGTCTTCTTTCTTTTTAATCCTTACCTGAGGATATATTATTGATTTTAGAGGGAGGAAGAGGGAGGGAGGGAGAGAGAAACATCTGTGTGAGTAACATGATCAGTTGCCTCCTGTACATGCCCTGACTGGGGTTCAAACCCACAACCTAGGTTATGTGCTCTGACCAGAGATCAAACCTGCAAAGTTTTGGTGCACAGGACAATGCCCCCAACCTTTTGAGCCACCTGGTCAGGGCCTGTTGGCTCCACTTTTGAAACAGATCGAGAATCTGCCCACTTCTCCCACCTCTACTCTACTCCTATGCTACTCCTACCCAAGTCCCAGGGCACTCACCGTGGCCTCCTAGCCTGCCCTCCTCATGTTGCTGAAGCCTGCGTGTGATCAGCACAGGAGCCGGAGGGCGCCCCTGCAAAAGTCAGACAGTCCTCCCTCTGCTCAAACCCTCCATGGTTCCTATTTCAGGGAAAAAGCCAAAGCCATCACCTTGGTCTTCAGGAGGCCTTGGACAACCCCACCTCTCCGTCCTTGTCCCCTCTCCTCTCTGCCCATCCCTTCTTCTCTGCTGCAGCCACACTGGCCCTTTGCAGCTCCTAAAACATGCCAGGTGAACCTGCCTCAAAAACTTTGTTCTTGCCCTTCCCATTGCCAAAAAAATCTCTTCCCCAGAGACTCATGTGTTTCTCCCTTCCTGTCCTCCTTGAGCTGTGATTTTAAATTGTACCCTGCCCTTCCTGTCCCCTTCTCCTTCTCTGCTTAACACAGGTCACCTGTTTTGCTTACCCTAAAAAGTTGTCAGTCTTCCTCATACCCCCAGAGGAACAGGCTCCGTGAGTACAGAGCTTTGTGACTATTTTGGTCATGGAGATACGTGAAGTGATGTGGCAACAGTTGGTATTTTAATCTTACAAAGGGCAAACTGAGGCACACAGAAAACGAGAGAGAAATGACCAGATCGGGCAAAGTTTGGCTTGATAACTAGAAAGCTCCTTGAGCTGGAGTGGACTCCGCCCCGGAGATCGGGAGTCTTCTTACCTAGGACACAGGAGGGAAGCTTGAAGCATCAGAGAAGGCACACAGTTGGACTAAATCAGCTTGGGCATTCTTTCCAGCCCAGATTCTGAGGTTTTGTGCACCGATTGTCCACTCCTGTGGTCTGCTGCCCTGCGCAAGGAATGGCAGGCAATTGAGCTGGTGCCTCTGGAGCAAGCTGCTCCAGTCAGTCGGCACCAATAACCTCCCTGTGTCTCTCTGCTCGACAAGAGTGCTATTCTTTTTTTATTTTTATTTTTAAAGATTTTATTTCATCATTTTTAGAAAGAGGGGAAGGGAGAGAGGCAGAGAGGGAGAGAGACATCAATGTATGGTTGCTTTTCACCTGCCTCCAGCCACAGACCTGACTGGAGACCTGGTTTGCAATCTTGTTATGTGCCCTGAGTGGGGAATCGAACCTTCGACATTTGGGTTCGCAGACCGGTGCCTTATCCACTGTGCTACCAGCCAGGGCCTGCTATTCTTTTTTAAAACATTGATTTTAGAGTTTTAGAGAAGATGGGGGTGGTGAGTGCAGGTAGAGAGAGGGAGAGCATGAGAGAGATTAATTTGTTGTTTTTTCCACTTAGTTGCATTGGTTGATTCTTGTATGTTTCTTGGATGTGTCCTGACTGGGGATCGAACTTGCACCTTGTCGCATTGGGATAGCACTCGAACCAACTGAGCCACCTGGCCAGGGCAAGAGTACTATTGAGACCTAGAATTGTGCCATTGTAGGGAAGACATCTTCACATTTCACAGATCAGAAAACCAAGGTAAAGAAAGATGAAGGACCCTTTGTTGGGTCAGGCTTTATCTGCACTCATTCTGTGCTGATTTCCAGATATTTTGTGATGCCATGGTGGTGGCGATGGGTAAACTGAGGCTCAGAGGTGGTTACAAAAACTCACTTAATACTCTTGCAGCAAGTAAGTGTCTGTCTGGCTGCCTAGCTCTTCTGCAGAATTACAAGTATGGTGCTGTGGGGTGATTCTCCAGAGGCAGAGAAATGCTATCTTTACAATCATTTGGCTTCTGCAGGAAATGAAGGCTAAAGCAAGGCACCCTCCTCTTATCACAGTATGAACTATTTGTCTTTCATTTCAGTGTCCGAACAGAAATCTCTGAGGAGTTAGTTCTCCTCCTTCCCACAATGCCAACTCAAGTGGGGAGATGATCTTGTAGACTCAGCAACTTCCCCCTAAAACCATGTGCCATTGACATGCCACTCTTTTTTTTTTTTTTTTTACAAAGTATATCCCCAAGTAAAGCTGGGACTCTTCATTTCACAGACTTGGAACAAAAAGCTGAGCTCACAGAGACACAGGCACTGGTTAGGTGAGGATGGATCCAGTGTCCCCTGTACTTGTGGCTCAAGCTCAGTGCTTGGGGTCCCTGGCCCAGCAGTTCCCACAGAACATGGCTTGTGGGGCGTTGTGTTCATGTGACACACTGTCAACAGGGAGGAGGTCAGGGAAGGGCAGGGAGGCAATGTGTGCGTGGGGGGAGGGGCACAGAGCGTGTTCCCCAAACTGGAACTCAGGTGTGAGAATGTGTAGCCTGAGGAAGTCTCTCTTTCCTCCTACCTCCTTCTCTACCTTGGAGCTCCTGCCTGGACCTGGCCCAAAGCCAGATCTCCACCTTTCCCCCCAAACACAAGCCCCTCTTAATGAAACGGCATGGGCAAGCAGGAGTCTCAAGTTTAAAACTTTCAATGTTGGATGAAAACCTCAGAGATCTTGTCCAATCTTCCCGGGTAACAGTGAAAAATCAAGTGTAACAGCGAAAAATCAAGGCTTGGAGAAGACAAGCAAAGTATCTGATGCCTCACCGGAGGCTCCATTTCTTTTGTGTTTCTTTTTGAAGGGGCTCCATTTCTTGAGGGTCTACTATGAGCTCTGACAACCAAAATCTCACAACAACTTCTGCTAGGAGGGCTCTGTTACCATGCCTATTCTCCACAGGATGCACAATACATTTTTGGTCACTTGTTACTACAAGTGTTGATTAGTGTGGTCTCTTTAGAAGACAATCTGGCACTCTCTCATTTCTAAGGCTAAGTGGTTCTGATAATGCAGTGTGGGGGCAAAGATAAACACACCAGTGAAGCAGAGCAGACTGGAAAAATAGACCTACACTTTGGGCACTTGATTGCTAACAAAGTAGCAGTGATATTGAGTCAACTGGATTATTTACTAGAGAGAAAAAGTAGTGATCCTACCTAATTTACTACATAAAAATCAACCCCAGGTGGGTTATAAATATAAATTTGAAGGCAAAACAGGAAAGCTTCTAGGAGATAATAGAGGGGGCAATGTGAATGACCTTGGATTTCTGAAAGAGGACACAGAAAGCATCAACCATAAAAGATAAAGAATGAACTATATAATAATTAAAAATTCCAATAATCAAAACACTGAAAATAAAAATCACATATAGAGAAAAAGATAATTGCAAAACATATAACTGGGAAAAGGTTCATTATCCAGCATGATAAAACTCCCACAAAGCAATAAAAAGAAATAGACAACTAAAAAAGGAAAATGGATAAGAGATGGAAATAGGCACTTTATAAAACAGGAAATTGGCACAACCAATAAATGTACAGAAAAGGTGATCAAAATCAGTAGGTCATTTGAAAAACTACCTACCACCCAAATGACTAAAATTATAAAACAGGATAACAAGTCCAGGTGCTGGCACTGGAGCAGATGTGGAGCACCTGGAACTCTCATACACATGTGGGATCTAAATTGGGCAGCTACTTTATCCCAGAATGTTCATGGCAACCCTCCAGACCGGCCTCAGAGACACTGCAGGTTCAGTTCCAGACCACCGTCAAAAAGCAGATATTGAAAGTAAGCAAGTCATACGAATTTTGGGGCTTCCCAATGAATATGAAGGGGCTTCCACCTTCATATTCATTGGGAAGTTTACAGTTTATACTGTATACAGTTTACTGAGTATACAGTTTACTCTATACTGTATACTCTATATACAGTATACTTACTGTATATAGAGTATACAGTTTACTCTATACTGTAGTAAGCATATTATCGTATACTTCAGCATTAAGTCTAAATGCAGTGTACTGTCTTAATTAATAAATACTTCATTGTTAAAAATGCCAACTATCATCTGAGCCTTCAGCGAGTTATAATCTTTTTGCTGGTGGAGGGTCGTGCCTTGATGCTGGCCAGGATGGTGGCTGTGGAAGGCTTGGGTATCATGGCAATTTCTTAAAATAAAACAACAATGAAGGTTGCTGCATCGACTGACTCTTCCTTTCACAATTTCTTCGTAGCAAGTGAGCATGTGGTGCTGTTTGACAGCATTTTACCCACAGTAGAACTTTCAAAATTGGAGTCGATCCTGCTGCATTTATGACTAAGCTTATGTCATATTCTAAGTCCTTTGTTGCCTCACCTTGTACTTTCATGTTATGGAGGCAGTTTCCTCCCTTCCACCTAATGAACCAACCTTTGCTAGCTTCCAACTTTTCTTCTGCAGCCTCCTCACCTCTCCCAGCTTTCACAGAATTGCAGAGTTGGGGCCTTGCTCTGGATTAGGTTTTGGCTTAATGGAATGTTGTGGCTGGTTTGATTCTCTATCCAGATCACTGAAACTTTCTCCATCTGAGCAATAATATTTGCTTCCTTATCATTTGTGTGTTCACTGGATTAGCACCTTTAATTTCCTTCAAGAATTTTCCTTTGCAGTCACAACTTGGCCAATTGAATCAGGAGGCCTAGTTTCTGGCCTGTCTCAGCTTTCAATACGCCTTCCTCACTAAGCATAATAATTTCTAGCTTTTGCCTGCAAGTGAGTATGATATGACTCTTCTTTTTACTTGAACATTCTGAGGCCATTGTAGGGTTGTCAAATGGCCTAATTTCAGTATTGTTGTGTCTCAGGGAACAGAGAGGCCAGAGGGGAGACAGGGAAGGAGAAGGGGAATGACCAGTTGGTGGAGCAATCAGAACACACACAACATTTACCAATTAAGTTTGCTGTCTAGATGAGCACAGTCTGTGATGCCCCAGAACAGTTACAATAGTAACATTAAAGGCCACTAATCATAGGCCATCATAATAAGTATAACAATAATGAAAAGTTGGAAATATTGTGAAAATTATCAAAATGTGACATGGATGAACAAAATGAGCAAATGCTATTGGAAAAACGGTGAGAGTAGACTTGTTCAATGCAGGGTTGCCATGGACCTTTGATCTAAGAAAGCAGCAGTATCTGTGAAGCATAGTAAAGCAAAGTGCAATAAAACAAGGTATGCTGTAGACTGAATTGCTTCCTCCAAATTTGCATGTTGGAAGCCCTAACCAGCCCTGCTTTTGGAGATGGGGCATTTGGAAGGCAATTAGGTTTTAATGAAGTCCAGATGGTGGAGCCCTCAGGACCGGATTAGTGCCCTTATGAGAAGTGGAGAGAGAACCAAGATGGTGGAGGAGTAAGTGGAGCTACATCAACCTCCTCCCACCACCAAACTGGAATTACAAATTAATTGGGGAGATATCATCCGGAATAGCCAATAGAACACCAGCTGGAGAGAAGCCTTATTACCACAGACAGAACAGAAGAGCCGATTCCTCACAACGGGACTGGTAGGAACTGCAGAGATGTGAGAGGGTGGCCACCAAAGAGACAGAGAAACATCTCAGCAGCCCAGGGCTCCACCTGAGAAGGGTGGGATCTAAACCCTCAGCTGGGCTTCCCAGCCTAGAGCAACACAGCTGAGAGTAAAACAGCACCCAGCTGTGAAATGCTGCCAGGTTTAGCCAGCTTGACAGAGAGACTGAGTTCTTAAAGGGACCACGTGCAAAAATACAGAGGCACCACCTACCCTGGGCTCCAGCAGAGAAAGGGCAGAGTGGACTAGAGACACTTGGGGAAAGTTTGGGTCAGTGACTTTAGGGGGAGAGTTGAGGGAGCAGCCTGTGAGTCCAGTGCTGACCCATCCCCCATACACCCAGCAGACCACTCTTCTCTAAAAGACGGGAGCCTGAGGGGAAGCCATAGCCCCATCCATAGGAATTAATCTGCTTCACCCAGCAGTGCCTAAATCTGAACTCAGATCACAGGTTGATTGGATTAACAACTGAATTCATATGCCTCACCCAGAGGTGCCTAAAACTGACCACTGATCACAGACTGATTGGATAACAACTAAAGGAGACTTACAAAGACAGTGGATCTCTGGTAGTCTCCAACTGGCTGCCTAGGCCCAGACTGGGCCAGGAGCTGATGTCACCAAGCACAGATCCAAGAAGTAAAAAAACTGCACCTCTACAGCACAGAAGGTCACACCACTAAGACAGTTAGTAAAACCAGACCAGTCTAAGAAGCAGAAACAAGAGCCACTTAAAATGGGAGACAAAGAAATAAACCCTGAGCAAATGGAAAGGAGGAATCCTCAGGAAAAGTGCAAAATGAAATAGAGGCAAGCACGCTATTAGGCATGGAATTCAAAATAATGATGATAGAGAAGCTCAATGAGCTCAGCAAATTCAAAGAAAACTATAAACAACTCTAGGGGAACTACAAAGAACTCCAGGAAAGCTACAAGGAACTCACTGAGAACTACACCAGCATTAGAAAGGGCCTAGAAACCATCAATAAGAGGCAGGAGGAAATGAGGAACGTCATTTCTGAATTGAAGAACACAGTAGAAGGAATCAAAAGCAGGCTAGAGAAAGCAGAGGATTGGATCAGTAAGCTGGAGGTCAATGTAGAAACAAATTCCCAGGGAGTGCAACAAAATGAAAAAAGACTGAAAAAGAATGAAGAGGTTTTAAGAGAGCTGCAGGACAACATGAAACGTAATTACATCCCCATCATAGGGATACCAGAAGGAGAACAGAAAGATCAAGGGATAGAAAACCTCTTTGAAAAAGTAATAACAGAAAACTTCCTGAACTTGAGGAGAGAAAATGTCATGCAAACTCCGGAAGCACAAAGGGTCCCAAGGAAATGAACCCAAACAGGCCCACTCAAAGACACATCATCATGAAAATGGCAAATTTCAAGACAAGGAGAGAATCCTAAAAGCAACAAGAGAGAAACGGCTAACATACAAGGAGGTTCCCATAGGGTTATCAGCTGATTTCTCAACAGAAACACAATAAGCCAGAAGGGAATTGGCAAAAAATATTTCAAGCAATGGAAAAAAAAAAAAAAGGCCTGCAACCAAGAATATTCTACCCAGCTAGGCTGTCATTCAAAATGGAAGGTGAAATAAAGAGCTTCCCAGACAAAAGAAGTCTAAAAGAATACATCTCCACTAAACCAGCATTGCAAGAGATGTTAAAGGGTCTGCTTTAAGAAGATGAAGAAACAGAGAGACAGACAGGAACACAGGTACAAAAGTAAATGGATTAAATGCACCAATCAAAAGACATAGGGCAGCTGAATGGATAAGAACCAACTTGAACTTATGAATGCTTTAAAGTGATCTTGTTATAGATTTTACTAAATAAGGTACAATTTTGTATATTACTTGTATCTGAATTACTGTAGGTTAAATTTTCTTAGATTGGAATCATTTCGCAATATGGGAAAATAAGGGTACTTGCAATGACTCAGAAAAATCTAATGCAGTTACTGAAGAAGAGAAAGGTAAGAAAATGTGGATGTATATTACATAGAAGACATGCTATCTTTCTTATTCACTGTTACAAAATATGTGCTTACTTGTGTAATATATAGATTTTGTTGGAATTTATATTTTAAATATAAACTAGTCATGGGTGTGTTGTGAAATCAGTCAATCTTTAGGTTAGAAAAGATGCTGAGAATGAAGACCAATTTGGATGGAATTTGCAAACTACTAAACTATATGATTCATGTACATAGATAATATATATTCTCATATTAGCATATTAATTAGATGAGATTCCTTTCAACTAAATAGTGGAAATATACATTTCCAGTTATGAAGGTCCCCAAACTGGGGATGCTTGGGAAAAGGAATTAATGCTATAGTAAACTTTATTACTGAAATGTGAATATACCTAATCTCTACCTCAACAGACTCTTAAATAGTTCAGAGGTTAGTTTAAGACCACAGAGGAAGTCACCCACAAGTTTAAAAAATAGCTAGAATACTATTCTACAAAATAATTTAAATCCTAGGGATTTTTATTTTTTACCTCAACTTAGTAGACATAATAATTACTCTGGGGACCAGCTGAACATTGCAAGTGCCATTATTTCTGAAGGCTTCAACTTGTAGAACACATGTAGAGGAAAAACAGAGGGTATCGAAAGAAGTAAGACCTGTGCACGGCCTAAATAAATAAATAAATAAATAAATCTACTATTTAAGATGGAAAATGCCAAAAAGAATAAGTTGTAGTTCCAGTAGCTTAAAATAAATTTGAGTTGTATTATTGGAGTGGGGAGGATCTAACTCAAAAACCAAATTTTTGTACTATGGGTTTGGCACTGTCTCTAGGACAACTTTCACAAAAGTAAGTTCTGTAATATACCATTTCTGTGATATATTTCACAAAAATAGCATTCCAGAGTAAAATAAGTATTAAAAAAGAAAAAATCTGCCTAATTTTGCTATAATATATCTAAAACACTGTCATTTAACATGTAATAATTATGTAAGCTATTGGCATATTTTAAACTTTTTTGTATTAACTCTTCAAAATCCAGTATGTACTTTAAATATGTGTAAAAATATGTATGGGTGTAAATGTATTTTTGCATGTGTTTGGTAATATTGCAATTCATATTACTTAAAAGAGTAATTCTTTAAATGAATTAATGTAGGCATTTTGGAATAGTGAAAACTTTGTATTAATATGATTTGAGAAGTTGACAGAAGGTAGTAATTAAATGGTGAACTCCCTGGATGTGAAAGGGATAAAAAAGTACACATTGGTGATTATAGAATAGACAGGGGGATGTTAAGAAGAACAAAGGAAAAGAGAAGCCAAAGAACTTATATGCATGACTCATGGACATGAACTAAGGAGGGCATTGCTGGAGGAAATGGGATACTGGGTAGAGAGGGGCAAAGGGGAGAAAATTGGGACAACTGTAATAGCAAAATAAATAAAATATATTTAAAAAAAAAGAAAAGGAAAAAAAAAGAAGTGGAAGGGACAGGGACTCCAGAATGCTTTTTCTAGCATGTGAGGACATGGCAGGAAGGCAGCCACGGACAAGCCAGGAAGAGAGACCTCACCAGACCTCAACTGCACAGCCATCCTGATCTCAGACTTCCAGCTGTCAGGATAATGAGAAATAAATGTATTTTATCTTCAGTCATCTGGTCTATGGAATTTTGTGATGGCACCATGAGCAGACTAAGACAAACTAAAAACTGCTAACACCCCAAACATCCATCAGCAGTGGAGTCCATAAATAAAATACAGCCTATTCATGTTATGGGTTACTAGGCAATAATGAAAATGAATGGACCAAACTATAGTAAACAACAGGGATGAACTGCACAGATGTTTCAGTCTGCAGAGGAAGGTAGGATCCAGTGGGGGAAAAGAACAAGAGAACTGAATGCATCCTTAGGTGGATGCATTCTTACTTATCTAACTCTAAGTAAGAACAGCAAGGAATTCTGTGAGAAATGATGGGTGACATGGGGATGGGGTAACAATTAAGAAGGACACTAGGGACCTGTTATTTCTGGCACTCCTTCTTGGCAGTTATAGGACTATTAGCTTTGCAAGAAACCACTGAGCTGTTTGTGTGTGTGTGTGTGTGTTTCTGTGTGTATGTTATAGATTATAAGAAAATAGTTTACAAAAGTATTTGGAAAAATACTCATATACCATCTGATATAGCAATTCCTCTTCTAGGAATTTATGTTACGGGAATATTTAGATATGTGTGAAATGACTATGTACATGGTTGTCCAGTTATGCTTCCTTTATGGTGGCAAAACATTGGAAACAACCTAGAGACCCATCAAGAGGGGGCCAATTGGATAAATTATGGATAAATTAAGTGTCTTACACAGTGGAATACTCCAAAGCCATGAAAGAGGATAAGAAAAGATCTCTGTGATATATATATTTAAAAAAAAAAAAAAAAAGCACCAAACTGTGACCATTTTTAAAATACAGAGTTGCTTGTAGGGAGCAGAGGGTTCCAGGAGATTAAGGAAGGAAAATGTGTTTCTTTCTGTAAACCCAGTTAAACTGTTTTACTATGCACTGCATAGTCCATAGCAGAATAAGCATGTATATACGGATTGCGAGAAAGGTATGAAAAGGGAGGAGGATGGACTGGAACCATCGGTACTTGGAGATCCCCAGCGAAACCTGTGTTCAAAGAATTGGGCTTGGATCTGGGCAGTTCTTGGTTCAAGTCCAGCTTCTGGCTTTTCCTATCTCCATGATGTTGGCCAAGAAACTTAAAATGCTCTGACTCTGTGTCCTCATCTACAAAAGAGGGGCTTCCCACCTGGGTTATTAAGGGCATTAAATGAGATAATCCTGAGGCCAGTGGTTGGCAGGTGGAAAGCATTTGACCACATTTCCTCTTATCATCCAATCTCACAACCACCAATAATTAATATGATGTTGCCATTTTACAAATGAGAAAACTGAGGTCCAGAAGTCCCAATCTTAAGGTACTTGAGGAGCTAGCAATTTATCTGCTTTCTACTCCTGGCCTTTTCCTTGACCCCATAGGAGTGTCCAAGAAATAGACCCAAACCCAAGCCAACGGGGTTGGATCTGATTGATTTCTGCAAATGAGTTGATGGTAGGTGGCTGCTGGAAGGAAGTGTTTTAGATTTTCTTCAATTACCACTTGTTTTATTCAGCATTTTTGACCTTTTCAGCTTGCTTTCTTATCTGCTGTGGCAGCTGCTCCCCACAAAATCCCTGTTACAGTAAAAGGGTAAGACAATATTAATCCCATTGATTGATGCATAAACTGAGCCCAGGCAAGGCAGTTATCCTTTCTGAGTCTCCATTTCTCACCTCTGCAATCTGATCAGTCTTTTCTCCAGGGTTGTTGTGAGCAGTGGGAAGCAAATATACGGAAACCCTTCAGAACAGCCCTGGCACCCACCAAATGCTCAGCAAATAGGAACTGCCGTTTTTTATGGGTCACTGTAATTAGGGAAGGCAGAGCCTGAGTTGAAACTCCATTCAGGGTCTTTTGAAACTGTTTCCTCTTGTTCTATATCTTATCAATTATCCTGACAGCCTAGCTCTGGATCCTATCCCGGGTCAGAATGTCCATGGTCTTCTGTGTGTGGTTCTTCTGTGAGCCCTGCTCTTAGCCCCTGGGAAGATCATGCACTTGGGCTGGGGCAGGGTGCCAGGCACCCAAATCTGCATGCAGGCAGTAGTTTTCACAAATGCTCCACGTTGTGCTCATTTCCAGCCTGTCCCCAAAAACAGCGGCGCTCAGCCCGAAAAGCCAGCAGGGAGCTATTTACAGCTCTGCGCAAGAAGAGGGGAGGCAGGCTCTGTTTCCGCAAGTCCAGCCTAGGTGGTGGCTTGCTCTTTTGGCTATTGTAAGAGGCTGCTTGGTCAACTTTGCCTCAAAGGAGCTCAGAGGTCCTAAAAGGTTTTGCTCAAAGGCCAGTGATCCACCCCAGGGATTGTCTGATTCCCTCATGAAGCCCACTCAAAGATAAGTGGAAGAAAGTGTCCCTGGGCTCTCACCAATAACTGCTAATGGATTCTACACATTTAGAAGGAGGAAGGGACAGCTCTAGCCTCTCTGACATTGCTCTAGGTCACGGTTGGCAAACTATGGTGGTGATGGCGAGGAAATGTTCTCGGCCCAGCCTGTTTTTGTAAATAAAGTTTCATTAGAACACAGATGTGCTCATCCATTCATGTGGTCCATGGATGCTGTCATGGTACAGACAGTTGAATAGTTACAAATATTCACAATCTGCTCCTTTATAGAAAAAAATTGCCTGGCTCTACTCTAGGCGAAGCCCCCACCATCTCATTTTTTTTTTTTTTTTCTCAGATGGACCTGAGACCCCTATATAGTCTTTCCCCAGGGTCACCAAAGAATAGGGGTCAACAAATCTGACCTATGGCCAAATCAGGCTCTCCACTTCTTTTTTCTTTTTTTAATATTTTATTTATTATTTTTAGAGAGGAGGGAAGGGAGAGAGGCAGAGAGGGAGAGAAACATCAATGTATGGTTGCCTTTCACCTGCCTCCAGCTAAGGACCTGGCTGGACACCTGGCTTGCAACCTGGTTATGTGCCCTGGCTGGGGAATCAAACAACAACCTTTGGGTTTGCAGGCCGGTGCCATATCCATTGTACCACCAGCCAGGGCTCATCTCATTTTTTAACAGGCTAGTCTGTCTTATCCTCCTGTAGTCATGTCCATTCTCCATCCAGTTTCCAGAAGGATCTTTCTCCAGTGCTAATCAAATCAGGTCACCTCTTTGCTTAAAACCCTCTCATGATTCCCATTAGTCTCTGGGTCAAGTCCAAATGCATTATCATGGTCACCTGGCTGTCCATGATCTGGCCCTCCTGCAGCTTCCTCTCTTCTCATTCACCCACCCAGCTGACATCTCCCCCATCCTCTGTATGAGTTGCAAGGAAAAATTACACATTGTCTACATACAGTGCAAATGTTCACATTATCTGATTCTAGCTCTGTTCATTATTTTCAAACTATTTTTCTAACTCTTTGTAATTTGTAGCACACTGACAGACAAGCAAATTGTCTCATCCAACCACAGTTTGTGTCCATTTACCACTCAGTTCAACATTCTTCTACTCCATAGACAATTGTGCTTTATTTGACTTTTCCTTTGAATCGGTTATAACATCTGCCCAGTTCCTTTATTGAATGATCTTAATAAAATTGTTAACAACTGTTTGTTCTTGTAATTGTATGAGAATCATGATTTTATCCTTTTTTTCTGAAGATTTTCTTTGAACAGTTTTCTAGGAAATCTCTGAGCCTCTCTATTCATGTTCTCTCTGTTGTCATCTTCCCTGTCTTTTCTGTCTTTTTCTTCTGAAAGGTCTTCCCCAGCATCCCCAGGGACAGGGACATGTAACCTTTCTTCTCTCAGCGGGAACCTCGATCCCTCCCCTTCCCTGGGGACTCATCTCATTGAATGGCAGTTGTTTATGGGCCTGCCCCCTGTTCCCCACAGCTAGCCTAGAAGATTCTCTGGTGTAATAGCTGGGTCTCTCTCTGTTTCTCACATGTGCATGTGTGTGTGTGCATGTACACACACACACACACACACACACACACACCTCTAGTACTATACAGGAATATGGAAGTTGTGCAATAAATGGAGATACTTATTAAAGAATAAATAATGTCAGATGATTAGACTGCCCAACTAGACAGAACCCTCTAAGAGTGAGACCTGTATTCCTTGTTCACACCATTTACATGATGCCAGTGTCTGGTGTCTACTAAGTACCCAATAAACACTTGTTGGAAAATAGAATAATAAAAGAATACCACTTAAGTTTTTACTCTTGGCCAACTTTTAGGTCATCTCCCCTTCCTCTACTTAAAAAAAGAAATCCTCACCCAAGGATGTTTATTGATTTTAGAAAGAGAGGAAGGAGGAGCAGAGAAAGTGACAGGGGGAGGAGAGAAAGAGAGGGAGAGAGAGGAGAGAGAGGAACACCAATCAGTTGTCCCCCATACATACTGCTACTGGGGATCTGGGGGTCGAACCTACAACCTGGGTATGTGCCCTGACTGGAGATCAAACTCTGCAACCTTTTGGTGTATAGGACAATGCCCCAGTCAACTGAACCACCTGGCTAGGGCCTTCCTCCACTTTTGAAGAGCAAGCCTAGAAGTTTCAGAATGCTACCCTGCCACTCCATATTTTCATGTATCACCATTGTGGTATTTCTTTTTTATTTTTCTTATTTTTTTAAAGATTTTATTTATTATTTTTAGAGAGAGGCAGAGAGAAAGAGAGAGACATCAATGTATGGTTGCCTTTCACCTGCCTCTAGCTACAGACCTAGCTGGAGACCTAGCTTGCCACCTGGTTGCCCTGGCTGGGGAATTGTACCAGTGACCTTTGGGTTCGCAGGTTGGCACCTTATCCACTGTGCCACCAGCCGGGGCTCACTGTGGTATTTCAACCCTGCTGAATACTGCTTGCAGTTGGGGAATGGATGGTGATCACCATTCTGCTTCATGGTCATTGTACCACCTTGAGCAAGGCACTGCTCCAATGGGTCTCTATTTTCCCATGGGTCAAACAAGGTCAGTTCAGTCATTCCAAGAGATAAAATATATCAGGCAAAGATATGAATGACCAACAATGTCCTAATGATGTTCCAGCCCAGACACCATTCACACTGTAATAGATGCTGTCAATCTAACTGCTAAATTACTCAGGTTAGTCTCTAAGTAGTGAGGGCATAGAGATGTCCTTGGGGCAGTTTCTCAAACTTGAATGTGCACATGAATTCCCTCCAGGATATTACTTACATGCAGATTTAAATTCTGTACCGCTAGGAGTGGAGTGTCAAGAGTCTGCCTCTAACCAGCTCCCATAGGATGTCATACTGCTGGTTACTAGATCATACTTCCAGTAGCAATATGTTAAAACACCTTTGAAAAATTCTCAGGTGGCCAACGGACAGATTTTCAGTATACTGCCAATAGTTCAAGACCATAAATGTTGATGTTGGCTGTTAAGACCATGGGACATCTGAGAATGAGCACCTGAAGTTGTTGAGGTGGGGCAACTTTGGTGCAGGTTCTCAAAGGATATGGAAACTGGGTGGGAATACTCTGCCAGGCTGGTGATATTACTGAAGCACAAATTCTGGTGGGAAGGGCCATCTGTTGTCTGTGTTTTAACCCACCCTCCAGGCAATTTTGATGCTAAAGCTGGAGAACCATTGTGTTCGGCAGAGAGAAGGGGTAGACTATTACAGCTGGAAGATTCGTGTTTTGTTTTCCTATGTAGAGTTTTAGGCCTATATCCAGACCCTGTAAACTACATTTATTTATTCATCAATCCAGTCACATACTCATTCCTCAATTTACCCAACCAACACAGGAGTTGTGCCCATCTTACAATTCATCCATCCATACATCCACTCAATATTCAACAAATATGTTCTGAATGCCCACTGTGTACTCTCTTAGGCATAAGAGATATGACTGAAATTGTAGATACACATACCTGTCTTAGCCTTTAGACCAGTAATTCTCAAGTAGGAGCCATTTTGCTTTCCAGGAGAATTTGGCAATGTCTAGAGATATTTTTGGTTGTTCCAACTTGAGGGAAAGTGTACTACTGGCATCTGGTGGGTACAAGTCAAGGATGGTGCTAAACATCCTCTAGTGCCCAGGGCAATCCCCACCAGCAATGTCAATACTGTTGAGGTTGAGAAATTTTGCTCTAGATTGGGAGCCCACAGGAGCTGAGCAAATATCTAAACATAAGAGGAAATGGCACCACAAAAATACATTTAAGCCTATAAAGAACTCATACAGCTCAACAAAATGACAAACAACCCAATTCAAAAATGGGCAAAGGTCTTGAAAGGACATTTGTCCCAAGAAGATATACAAACGGCCAACAAGCAAGTGAAAGGATGCTCACTATCATTAGTCATCAGGGAAATGCAGATCCAAACTATAATGAGATACCATTTCACACCTGTTAGAATGGCAATAATAGAAGTAATAGTACAGAAACTAACATGTTAGCAAAGATGTAAAAAAACCCTGGAACCTTCACACATTGCTGGTGAGAATGTAAAATGGTGTAGTTTGGCAGTTCTTCAAAATGTTGAACCAAGAATTACCACATGGCCCAGCAGTTCCACTCCTGGGCATTTACCCGCAAAAGTAGAAAACAGGTCTTCAACCCAAAATTTTTACACAGATGTTCATAACAGCCTTATTCACAATAGCTAAAAATTGGAAACAACCCAAATGTCCACCAAATGTCGCACGGATGAACAAATCGCTCTATCCTTACAATAGAATATTATTTAACCATAAAAAGGAACAAAGTACTGACACATGCTACATGGAGAAGCCAGACACCAGAGGCCATATTATGCATGTTTCCTTGTATGTGAAATATTCAGAATAGGCAATTTTATCTAGTCAGAAAGCAGATTACTGGTTGCTAGGGGCGAGGGAGGGGAAAGTGACTGCTTAATGGGTATAGTAAGTTTTTCCTTTGAGGTGGTAAAGAAGTTCTGGATCTAGTGGTGATAGTTGTATAATATTGTGAATGTACTAAATGTCACTAAATTATACACTTCAAAATGATTAAAATGGTTAATTTATGTTATGTGTATTTTACCATCATAAAAAGTATACTATGTACCTATTAAATGCTCACTAAATCTCTACTTTGTGACAGGAACATGTAATGCATTTGGAACCCAGGAGTAAATGAGACCAGGGTGATGTCCACCCTCCAGGAATTACAGAAAGGGAGAGAAACCAGCACACAGTACGGGACCTAAGGAAGTCTTGGGTATGGGATGGGAGTCCAGGGGAGAAATGGGTCTCCATGCTGTGTGTGGGGAGGATCAGGGAGATGTGCTATAAATAATAGAATGGGAGACAGATCTTAAAGGAGGAGGAAAATTTGCCCTTGGAGAGTTGATCTTATTATTGAAGGACTGTGTGATTAGAGGCTGTGTCAGGCCATCCTATCTCCTACATTGGGTAAGACAGTTGAATGCATGGAATGTCTAGAAAAGCAAGGGAGAAGGGAAGAGTGCAGTTACCCGAACCTTGTGCCCTGGACTTTCTGCTGGGCAACAGTGGAGAGTAGGGGTTGTTGATTCAGCCAGCTGTCATTCATGAGGATTTTCTCCTCTACCTCCTGCTAAGGGGCAGGCAAGCCCCTTAGGAAAGGGGAAAGCCAGGGCTGCTATTACCTTAACAGGACTATGTACCCTATGTTTAAACAGTTTCAGTTCATAATAACCCAATGAGATAGGTTCTACCATTGCCCCTCCTGCTTCTCCTTTTTGAAAACAAAGTTTACGAGTATTCTCTTTTTAAAGATGAGGAAGTGAGATACTAAACCTTGAAGTGGCTGTGGCCCGAGGCCCCCATTGCTGGTGGAAGACCAGTTCAATTCCAGTCAGTCTGATCTCAAGATCCACCAGATGCTGGGGGGAGGAATTCTCCATGGCTGTGGCTGTGGCTATGGCAGAGGCTCACCAGTGGAGATAAGGCCTCAGACTCCTGTCTCCTGGCCTCAGAACCCGCAGGAAGCTCACAGGCCTGAGTTTCAGCCACTGACAACTTCCAGCATGACCACATCCCTGGAGTGAGGGACTGATGTATGCAGGTCTTTGGATTATATCTGTCACCAGACACTGGGGGCAGAGGCAGCTGAGACAGCCCCAACCTGGGGGACCCTGAGCAAGTTTCTCAACCTCTGCAGGCTCTGCTTTCCTCATTTTTAACCCTTTTCTTCCTCTTCCTTCTTGAACATTTTCTTACATGTATGGGTCCTTTTCATGCTCTTCACTTCTCTAACTACCCATTTTCATTTTATTTACACGCATATATATGTATATATTTTAATGGACTTATACTTTATATATTGATTCTGTAACTATTGTTTCTATGACATAATAAAGTTTCAGGGACCTTTCTAGGTCAGGAATGTAGATCTACCCCATTCCTCTAAAAAGATGCTTATTTTCGCATGTGACTACACCATAATGTAGACCCTTTCACATTGGTATTAAAGAAAAACCCCCCTGCAGTCTTGCATTTGTCTCTGTGTGTACAGAAGAGTCCTACAAGTGAGATTGCTAGAACAAAGGGCATGGATTTTAAATTCTAAAGAGATTGCCAAATGATCTTCTGAAGAAGGCTCCAGAGCTAGGTTACTTGTAAAACGGTTTTAAAACTGGAAGACTGTTCCTTTGCTCTTTAGCAGTATAGGAAGTAATGCCCTTAGGAAGTCATTTAACCTCAGTGAGCTTTAGCTTGCTCATCCGTGAAATGGGGAACCTAGAGTCATATACATGATGAAGGTAACCTGGAGATGGTAAAGTCCTGTTTAAAATTGTCATCAGGACACTGTCTTATATCAAGCATCAATCATGCGCAGGGCACATGTATTAGACCAGTGGTCCTCAACGGGTATGGGGGAGATGAGTTTGCACCCCCTCCCAAAGGACATCAAGCAATGCTTGGAGACAGTTCTACTGTCATAACTAGAAGGGGTTGCAACTGTCATCTAATGGGTAGAGGGCAGGAAGGATGCTGAGAATCCTACAGTGCACAGGATGGCTCCACATCACAGGACTACCCAGCCCCAAATGTCTACAGTGCTGAGGATGAGAGACACTGCTCTAGACCTGTTTCTCATCTGATGCCTGCTTTACAACACACCACATTCAAAGATGGGTCCACCATGGCTCA
This sequence comes from Noctilio leporinus, assembly GCA_004026585.1. Lineage (NCBI taxonomy): Eukaryota > Metazoa > Chordata > Mammalia > Chiroptera > Noctilionidae > Noctilio > Noctilio leporinus. The sequence goes on from PVIW01003375.1 coordinate 46,468, forward strand.
GAGAAGTGAATGACTTGCCCAAGGTCTCCCAGCCAGCAGGCAGTCAGGAGATGACTTTTGCCCTATCTGACTTTAGGGTCTGGGGTCTGTCCCATATACTGCCCTGTCTCTTTGGGCAGAAGTCATTCCTGTCTCCAAGTGCCGACTGACTTTTCACTGCCTTGGCCCCTGGCAGGTTATCTACAGGGCAGGTTTAAGTGTTACCTAAAAGCCCAACCACCCTACCATTTTGGAGGTTGTATGACTTTGGGCTTGTAGTCAGAATCATTGTTTCCATTTATGTATCCTATTCACTTTATGAAGATTAACTCATTTTACTGATAGTGGCCCTGAGGGAACCAGGGCACAGAGAGGTTACTAATTTCCCCAAGAGCACATAGCAAATAGCTGGTTTGGGCTCTAGACCCAAATAAGAGGGGTCATCGGCCAAGCTCTCAAGCCCTAAACACTATGGTTCTTCCTCATGCTGTAAACTTTCACCTTGGCACTTTGTACGTGGGTCCTGTTCTAAATTGGAATATGACAGGCCAGAGTTCCAGCTCTTGTCCTATCTGATCCCTCAGAAAAAGAAGCCCTGCTTTTGGCAGGGATGGGAGATTGCTGCAGGGAACTTAGGGCTGAAGGGGAATATCCAGGGATTTAGAGGGAAGAGGCCCTGAAGGGAGGGGGTGGGACTTCCTCAGACCTGTCCATAGTTCCTGGAGCAAACCTAGTCATGCAACTGAGGGTCCTGCAGGAGTCTTGGCTCCAGCCTATTGCAACCAATCTTACTTGCTGTCCTGGGTCAATTTCGATCTTGGCAAGCCTAAATTTGGCAGTGGGCTCAATAAAAATAGCACACGGGTAAGTGGTGAAGTGAAAGCTCCCAAGAGTGGATTCTACAAGGTGGTCTGTTGGGGGATGGCACTGAGTTCCAGCTCAGCCCCTTTCTAGCTTTGTGACATTGGCAGAGACTCAGCACCTCCTCTGACAAGTGCAGACAGCAGCACACAGCAGTCTGGGTTGTTAACGGGAGGACTGAAGGTAGCATCCAGGATCCTGGCACTCCACAAGCCCAGGCGAGGCTGTGACCAGCTCTGCTACCCACTGGCTGGGTGACCTTGAGCAAGTCTCTTCCCCTCTTGATATATCTGTTTGCTTAACTGTCAAAGGAATGGGCAGGTTCTTGACCTAGAAGCCCCTTGAGGTTTTAGGGCTCCATAACTGAGCCACCTCTATTCCCAGGGCTGCCTCTTTGGGAACCCAGGACATATTTCTCCATACTCCACGTTGCCGGGGCAGCTCTGACGAGCAAGGCAAAGCTCCTGGCCATTCTCTTCTCATTCCCCACAATCTGGCCCACTGGATAAGAGCTGTTCCCAGTTTCCCTCAAGTCCCCAACATCCTGTCCCTAGACCAGCGAAGCCAACACCTCTCCAGCCCAGTGGATGGTTCCTGTCACCACCAATCCCCCTTGCTCAAGCACCCAGGGAATTCCACTGGGCAATGCCCAAGGAGCTGGGGGGTGGGGGGGGGAGGCAGCCCCAGTGAGCAAACTGGGGCCCTTCTCTGTGTGTGGACACCCCCTTCTCCAGGAGAGAGGTTGGACTATCTCAGGGGAGGATGTTCTGAACACAGCCCTTCATGTGTGTGTATGTGTGTGGTGGTGGTTGGGGGGGGGGGGTGGAGTCCTTGCTAGTTCTGCAGCCTTAGAGGTCATCTCTGCTGTCAGGTCTGGCGGCTCCTAGAAGGGTCTCTAGCCTAAGGACTCCAGTTTTAAGGGCTTCAATCTCTAGGCCTTCTTATTTATTATACCTCTTTTTCTAGTCCTATCTCTGGCTAGAGTGAAGAATTGTGAGCTGGAATTAAGTGGAGCAGTGAGATGTGACAGCACAAGCTGCAGGAAGGATGGGATTAGGTGAGGTGGGGAGGGGTGGGTGTGGGTGTTAATGGGAGGGGGTTTGTGTAAAAAGGGTTAGATAGAGGTGGAGTGAAGTGGGGTATGACTTGTCCTGGATGGGTGTCCAGACCCTTGCTCTGTTTCAGAGTAGAAAAGCCCCTCATTGTACATTTTTACTGACAGAAGAGGGGAATCCCCCAAATGCCTTCAGTGGTGGTATCTGAGGCAACCATGTGTTTCTTATGAGTGGGGAGGGGGTGTTGAAAGGTAGGGGCAGGACATCACCTCTAGGCAAAACCAGCGCCTAACTTCGGAGGAAGGGGATGCAGAGAGGTCCATGTTGGGTTTGGGGGTGACATGCAGAGTCTCTGCCCTGGAAGCTCCTGTCTTAAGAAGAGGCTTATTTCTCAGGATATCTGGGAGCCTCCATTTTCCACAGGGGAACAGTTACCTATGGGCTTAGAAGACCCCTTCATTATTCAGAAGGGTGGATGGAGAGAAATTCAAACTTAGTTTATAAGGAGGGGAAGAAACATGGGTCTCCAAAGAGATGAGAGGGCCCTAGAGACCTGGGAAAGCTGAACCCCACTTTTGGGGGGCACATTTCATCCCAACGGGTAAATTAGGGAGAACTTATCCCTAGAACCTAGAGTCAAGAGGAAGAACCCGTTCCTGAAGGAAAAAAAGAAAAGGAACGTATTTGTTATGGAGAAGGTAGAAGCCCTTTTTTCGGGGGAGACCAGCGTCGCCAAAGGATAAGGGCTGTGTTTCTGAGACATCGGGTGTTTGCTCCCTGGGGGCAGGGCTGAGGGTCTCCATTTCCCCTCCCCGCAGAAGGGCCCACCCCACATGACCCAGCGCCTCGCCCTTACCTCCAAGCCCCGGCTCTGATGTGCAGACTCCGATCTCAGGGGCCCCGATTTGCAGGATCTGAGCCCTGCGCTCCAGCTGCGCCGGGTCTCTGCCCCGCTTCCCCCAGCGACTCGCGGGGCGTCCTGGCTCCACCGAGTGGCGCGGGCCAATCAGCGGTACCTGCCCGGCCCTCGCTCGCGCCGCAGCCAATGACTGTGCCCGACACGGGCCACCGCCCCCGAGGGGAGGGGAAAGGTGGGGCGGGGGTAGAGTCCAATTTCCTAGGGCACCAGAGTGGGGGGCTTGGAGGAGGGAGCACAAGGGCACTAAGCAAGGCTTGGAGCGGTGGAAGAGGCAGCCAAGGAACCCCATCAAGCTGGAGGAAAGCACATCTGATGGGGGTTGGGTACCCGTCTCTAAAAGGGGCCAACTCTATTGGTTGATTTAACCCCTACCTTAACTACCTCTTGTCTCTTTTCTGGACCCTTGGGACTGCCCGTGATTGTAGATAACTGCATCCGGCCGCTCAGAACCCAGGCTCCGGAATCCTAGAGTTAGGTCAGACAAGGTCTCCTACGAAAAGGAAGGAAAGAGCATCATTTCTTGCCCCTCTTTATCCCCCAGTTCAGGAGCTCATGGCTCTCTCCCACTCTGCTCAGCCCTCAGAGCTGCAATTCAGGTAACACCTTCTGGCCCACCAGCTCCAGAAGGCAAATAGCTTGGCCACTGTGGGTGCAAAGCAAGGAGCACTGGACTAGGAGTCTATGGTTTCTACTGCAAGATCTAGGGCAGGTCACTCTACCTCCCTGATTCTCAATTTTCTACATAGTGAATGGAGACAACAGTGATAGTACCTCCTTCATGGGTGTAAATGAGATCAGTGATGAAGGTGCTTTAATAAAATTAAAATGCTATATGAAAACTAGTTAATATTAAAGTGTGAATGACTGATAGCCCCATAGCTTTGTAAAGGTATCTGGGAAAATGATACATCCATTTAGCGGTAAAATCAAAAACACAAAAAATTGCCCATCAAAACAATATGCGATCACCAAGTGGTCATAATAAATGGTTGAATGGAGATTCCAGATCTTAAAAGGCCAAGAAAGTTCACCACTTGGTTCCCCCCACTCAGTCTTACAAGGTAACTATTTAGTCTATCTGACTAAATAGTCTATCTGCCTATTAGGAATCCAGGCTGCCTTTTCTCTGATTAGACAAGGAGGACTATAATCCTAGGAATTAAGAATTTAAGATAAATATAATGCAATCAAAGAAATAAAAACTGTGACTGTAGAGACCAAACAGAAACAATAAGAATAAATAGAGAGAAAATATAATTAACCTGCAGTTCTATTGAAATTGAGAGAGCTTTGACAATTTCTTTGACTTGTTAATTTTGCCATCTTGCTGAACTTTATGAGGCTAGGGCTATAAATCTAGCAATTTTTCCTTAATATCTAAGCCATGAAGACAATCCCCTTTACTAACCAAACCCACCCAAAGAAGTCAAATGGTCAATAAACATAGAAAGAAATAAAATTGTCAAAGAAAGCCAAGTTGGTAGGGGACTCAAATATTGGGAAATTTTAATTTCAGGTAATAGCTAATAAGCTTAGTAATTAATGTATGGAGAAAGCTATTGTTTCAGGAACTGGGAGAATGATCCACATGGACTCCAGGTAATCATAAGCAGTTCCACCTTTGTGCCTCAGTAGGACTGCAAGCAATCAAGATGGTACCTGAACCATTATACTCCAGGGTGAGACTACCATACCCAGAACACAAAGACCATGGCCCAGGGCACAAAGACCACTCACTAACCAGGACACAGAGGGAAGAATGCTACAGCCTTTATCTCATTAACTTTTTTAAAAAAGATTTTATTATTATTATTATTTTTAAAGATTTTATTCCATTATTTTTTAGAAAGAGGGGAAGGAAGAGAGGCAGAGAGAGAGAGAGAGACATCGATGTATGGTTGCGTTTCACCTGCCTCCAGCCACAGACCTGACTGGAGACTTGGTTTGCAACCTGGTTATGTGCCCTGGCTGGGGAATCGAACCTGCGACCTTTGGGTTCGCAGGCCAGCACCTTATCCACTGTGCTACCAGCCAGGGCAGATTTTATTATTTCCAGAGAGGGGGGAAGGAAGAGAGGCAGAGAGGGAGGGAAACATCAATGCATGGTTGCCTTTCACCTGCCTCCAGCCACAGACCTGGCTGGAGACCTGGTCTGCAACCTGGTTATGTGCCCTGGCTGGGAATCGAACCAGCGACCTTTGGTTTCACAGTGCCAGTGTCTATCAACTATACCACCAGCCAGGGCTATATCATTAAATTTTTCTCTGAATTCCAAACCCGTATGGAAAGGGCCTGTTTATTATGGAATTTAAGACAGCCTTTTAGGGTACAAACCTGCTGTCTTCTCAGATCGCCAATCACCTGAATAAAGTGCCCATAGAGATTCAATCCCTGTCTCTGCTTATTGGGCCTGATAGATGACAGGCAGCACAAACACTGGCCTTTTCTGTTGAAAAGTTTCAAAGTGAACTTTCATTTACTAAAATGGTTTCATTTTTATTATTACAATTACTTGTGGACATTTTAAGGAAGTGGACAATTTCATAAATTGCTGATGGGAGTAAAATAATCAAAGCTGTTCAGCAGAGAAACTAGGTATTCTATGTAAAAAATTATTTTAATGAGCTTACCATTTGACCTAGCAATTAAACCTCTATGAATTTGTCCTAAACCAGTAAATGGAGCAAAAGTTTGAGAATAACGTGGTTTGCTGTCATTTTGTTTATTGTAGCAAAAAACTGAAAACAAATGTACAACAGGGATTCTGAAGGGACATCTGTTGCATGAGACAGAATGCTCCCAATAAAACATAGGGTGTTGAATACTGAATGACATGAAAATGCCACCTCAAAATATTAAGTGAACAAAGATATTTACCCAAAAAAGTTTATTTGGTATTGTCCTATTTTTGTTAAATCCATATAAATATAGATAGGTCAGTGCTATCCAATAGAGCTTTCTTTGATGGTAGAAATGTTCTGTATCTGTGCTGCTCAATATGGTAGCCACTAACCATATGTGGGTATTGAACACTTGTCATATCACTAGTTGACTGAGAAACTGAACTTCTAAAATGTATCAAATTTTAGTTTTAAGTTGAATAGGCACATATGGCTTGTGGCTACCACACTGGACAGTACTGATATAGACAGGGTGATTAAAATAACTATTAGTAGAAATAGTTATTACTGTATATTGAAGTTATGGATGATGCTAATATTACTTTATTTACATACCACTAATTTCTAATTATTCTATAATATTATTGCCCTAATACTGAAGGTATATATATATATATATATATATATATATATATATATATATATTCCTTGCGCAGGGGCCATGCTAATCTTCTCTGTATCGTTCCAATTTTAGTATATGTGCTGCCAAAGTGAGCACTATATATATATATATATATATATATATATAAAATGAAAAACAAATAATCCAGTTAAAATGGGCAGAGGACCTGAATAGATACTTCTCCAAAGAGGACATACAGAGGGCCAATGGGTATATGAAAAGATGCTCAATGTCACTAATTGTCAGAGAAATTCAAATTAAAACCTATGATTTCATTTATCTATGGAATCTAAACGATAAGGCAAGTAAATAAACAAAACAAACAAACCCATAAATATAGAGAACAAACTGATGGTTGCCAAAGTGTAGGTGTGGTGGTGGGGGATGAGAATAAAAAATAAAATGAAATGAAATGAGAAACAAAAAGCAAAAGTCTGAACCAAATTATGTTTTGCATGACCTTCAAGCTATGATATAAAATGAATTTTACACTTTAAATGGTAGAAAATAGTTCAAAGAAGAATAAAATATTGGATCACATGAAAATTACATAAAGTTCAAATTTCAGCATGCATAGTTTATTTTGGAACACAGGCCATACCTACTCACTGATAAAGACAGCATTGCCTATTGCTGTTGTTATGCTACAACGGTAGAGCTGAGTAGTTCAGACAGAGACTGTATATCTTGCAAAGCCAAAAATATTTACCATCTGGACTTTAAAAGAAATTTTGCCAACCCCTGGTCTAAAGCAATCAGGGGAAACAAAATGTGTGGAGTCATCATTTATTTGTTCATTCATTCATTCACTCACTAACTAGGTATTGAATAGCCCCTACTGTGGGTGAGGCCCCTGCCTTGAGCATTTGGGAGGAGCTTCACTGTTCCTGTTAAAGAGTGTGAGAGGACTATTTAGGACCAGGTGCTTTGCAAGCTGATTCTCAAGTAGCTTCATTATGACACTTGTGAAGAAAACTGTCAGCAGGTGGAGAAAGCCCTCACTCCTTTTGCATTTCCCATAATTCCATGCTTTTCCTATGGCACTGCTCGGAGCAGCAGGTGTCTTCCAAGGGATGCTACGAATGTTTTCCAGAGACTGGCTGAGGTCTGAAATAGGAGCTCCTTTCAAAACAGCATTTCTGTTTTAGAGGGCTCCCTCTGCACCTCTCAAAAGGAGAAAAGATGGCAGTGGAGTGTGAGGTTCTCAGGGCACCAGGAAAGACCCTTAGAGATCAGCAACCCATTGTATAGAAGAGGAACAAGCTAGAGATGAGAATTGCCTTGCATAGAGCCAGAATCAGATGGGTGCCTTATTTCTTAGGTCTGTGGTTTCCATACTCTCTGCTCACAAAATAATAAAGGGGTATCATAGAGGGTATTTGGTTGTGATGGACAGAGGAATAGCTTAGTGCCTGATATTGGATTCCAGTATCACCTCCCAATGGCCATGTGAAATTGAGCAAGTCATTTACTGCCTCTCAAGCTCTGCGTTTTCATCTTTAAACTGGATGATTAAAGTATCTACCACAATATTCACATGTAAAAGAATAAAGTTGAGCCCTGGCTGGTGACACAGTGGATAAGGTGCCAGCCTGCGAACCCAAAGGTCACTGGTTCAATTCCCCATCCAGCGCACATAACCAGGTTGCAAGCCAGGTCTCCAGCCGGGTCTGTGGCTGGAGGCAGGTGAAAGGCAACCACACACTGATGTTTCTCTCCCTCTCTACTTCTCTCCTTTCCTCTCTCTCTCTGAAAATAATAAAATCTTAAAAAAAAAAAAAAAGAATCAAGTTGGACTCTCATCTCATCATATACACAAATTAACTCATAATGGATCAAGGACCTAAATAGAAGACTCAAAACTGTAAAACTTTTAGAAGAAAACAGGAATACATCTTCATGGCCTTGTATTTGGCAATGGATTCTTAAATATGACACCAAAGCATAAGAAAGAAAAGAAAAATTACTGTAATCAAAACAGTCTGGTACTGGCATAAGAATAGACACATAGATCAATGGAACAGAATAGAGAGCCCAGAAACAAACCCAGGACTCTATGGTCAATTAATATTTGACAAAAGGGGAATTCCGGAACATAAAATGGAGTAAAAACAATCTCTTCAACAATTGGTGGTGGGAGAACTGGACAGCAACATGCAAAAAATAAATAAAACTAGACTACCAACTTACACCATACACCAGAATAAACTCAAGATGGATAAAGGACTTAAACATAAGCAATGCCACCATAAAGATCCTGGAGAAAAACATAGGCAGTAAATTTTTAGATATCCTATGCAGAAATATGTTTACTGATACTTCTCCAATGGCAAAGGAAATAAACAAATAAACAAATGGGACTATATCAAACTAAAAAGTTTCTGTTTGGCTAAAGAAAACACCAGCAAAGTCCAAAGGGAACCAACTGTATGGGAAAACATATTTGCCAATGATACCTCGGACAAGGGTTTGATATCCAAAATACATAAAGAACTCATGCAACTCAGCACCAGGGAGACAGATAGCCCAATTAAAAAATGGCATTGATGTCTCTCTCCCTCTCTGCCTCACTCCCTTCCCCTCTCCCTGAAAATAATAAATTAAAAAACCTTTTTAAAAAAATGGGCAAAGGACCTGAACAGACAACTCCCTGAGGAAGACATACAAGGGCTCAAAGGCATATGAAAGAATGCTCAACATCACTAGCCATCAGAGAGGTGCAAATTAAAACCACAATAAGATACCACCTCACACCTGTCAGAATGGCAATCATCAACAAATCAACAAACAATAAGTGTTGGCTAGGATGTGGGAAAAAGGGAACCCTGGTGCAATGTTGGTGGGAATGCAGGTTAGTGCAGCCACTATGGAAAACAGTATGGATTTTCCTTAAAAATGGAACTGCCTTTTGATCCAGCAATTTCACTATTAGGAGTATATCTGAAGGACCCTGAAACATCAATTCATAAGAACCAATGGACCCCTATGTTCATAGCAGCACTATTTACAATAGCCAAGTGCTGGAAACAGCCTAAGTGCCCATCAGTGGATGACTGGATCAAAAAACTTTGGTACATTTACACAATGGAATACTATGCAGCAGAAAAAAAGAACTCTTACCCTTTGCAACAACATGGATGGAACTGGATGGAGAGTATTATGCTTGGTGAAATAAGCCAGTCAGTGAAAGACAAATACCATATGATCTCACCCATTACAGGGAAATAATGAACAAAACAAACAAGCAAGCAAAACAGAACCAGATACATGAATACAACAAATAGACCTTCATTGGGCAGAGGGAATGGGGGAGCAGGGAGGAGGAGGCAAAGAAGGGGAGCAGTTTAGTCAAAGAACTAGCATGGAAGAACCATGGACATGGACAACAAGTGGGACTGACTTTGGGGGGTAATGGGTGGGTGGGAAATGGGACAGAGGAGAGGAAAAAAGGGATGGTGTAATATAACAACAATAAAATTAAATTTTAAAAAAGAAAGAAAAGAAAAATCAGTAAATCAAAATTCATCAAAATTAAAAACTTTTGTGTATCAAAGGACATGGTCAAGAATGAAAAGACAAGCCCTGGCTGGTGGCCCAGTGGATAAAGTGCCGACCTGCGAACCCAAAGGTCGCTGGTTCAATTCCCAGCTAGGGCACATAACCAGGTTGCAAGCCAGGTCTCCAACCAGGTCCTTAGCTGGAAGCAGGTGAAAGGCAACCATACATTGATGTCTCTCCCTCTCTGCCTCTTACCCTTCCCCTCTCTCTAAAAATAATAAATAAAATCTTTAAAGAAAAAGAAAAGAATGAAAAGACAACCCACATAATGGGAAAAATATTTGGAAATGATATATTAGAAAAGAATCTAGCATCCAGAATCTATAATTCAACAACAAAAAGACATACAACCCAATTTAAAAATGGGCAAAGACCTGGCTGGTGGCTCAGTGGATAAGGCAATGGTCTGTGCACCCAAAGGTTGCTGGTTCAATACCCAGCCAGGGCACATAACCAGGTTGCAAGCCAGGTCTCCAGCCAGGTCTGTAGCTGGAGGCAGGTGAAAGGCAACCATATATTAATGTTTCTCTCCCTCTTTTGTTTTCTTCCTTCCCCCCTCTCTAAAAATAATAAATCAAAACTTAAAAAAAAATTTTTTTTAATGGGCAAAGATTTGAATGGACATTTCTGCAAAGAAGAAATACAAATGGCCAACAAACACATGAAAGCATGTTCAACATCATTAGTTATCAGGAAAATGCCAATAAAAACTACAGTGAGATACCATTTCACACTAGGATAGTCACAATAAAGAAATTGAAAATAATAATTATAGACAAGGATGTGGAGATATTGGAACACTCTCATACACTTCTGATGGGAATATAAAGTGGTGCAGCCACTATAGAAAAGAGTTTGGTACTCCCACAATTAAGTTCACATTAAATTGCCACATGACCCAGCAATTACACTCCCAGGTAGGTATCAAAAAGAGACTTCCACCCAAGATGGAGACATAGGTAGACATGCTGTGTCTCCTTCCACAGCTAAGAAGAAATAGAACTACCTCAAAACTGGAGGCAACCAGAAGTTCCAGAAAGTAGAGCTGCATGGAAGTCCAACAAACAAAAATATAAAGAAGAAATACTTATCCAGACAGGTAGGAGGGTTGGAGCCGAGACAGAGAGGACGTGATGTGGTGGTAGCAGCTGTGGCTGGCAGAAAGCATAATTACACATTAAAAAAAATAGGGAGTGACATCTAGGGAGCACTCCCAGCACCAGACTAGAATGCACAGCTCACAACTCCAGTGCCAAGAAAATAAAGCCTCATTGCTTCTGACTGAAAACCAGTTGGGGTTGAAGTGGAGGAAGAAACTGCTGGTCTCTTAGCAAAGACTGCTTGTTTAGAGAACCTCCACGGCCCTAGAACATCTGCAGTCCCTCTGACTCTGGGAACTGCAACCAGGGAAATAGCCAGAGGGGTGCCAGTCCCATACAGGAAGCGGGAGAGGTGCCTGGAAAAGGGATGAGTGCTGAGCAAGTGGCATCATTCTCTCCCAGACCCCTCCCCCACATACAGCACCAAAACTTAGAAAAACAGGTCACCCCATACTGATGAATACCTAAGGCTCAACCCCTTACAAAGTAACATGTGTAAAAAGCTCTAGCTAAGACACAGAAACAAACATAGGATCCTGTCAATTTGAGGACACAGAGAAATATGGCCCAAAAGAGGGAACAGGTCAAGATTCCGGTGGGAGAACTAAGTGGCAAGGAGATAACCAATCTAACAGACAAGCAGATATTCAGATGTGGAGTTCAAAACGCTGATGATAAAAATGCTCACAGATTTGACAGATATGCTTGAGTATGACAAATGCAGAAGGGAAGAAATGAAGGCTATGCTAAGTGAAACAAACAAACAAAAAATCCACATGAAACCAATAGTGAAGGGAAGGAAACTTGGGTTCAAATAAATGATTTGGAACCTAAGGAAGAGATAAACAGTCAACCAGTGGAGAATGAAGAAACAAGAATTGAAAAAAATGAGGAGAGGCTCAGGAACCTCTGGGACAACTTTAAATGTACCAACATCCAAATCATAGGGGTGCCAGGGGAGAAGAAGAAGAGCAATAAATTGAAAATTTATGTGAAAAAATAATGAAGGAAAATGTCCCAAATTTGGCAAAGGAAATAGATGTACAAGTCCAGGAAGCACAGAGAATCCCAAATAAGCAAGACCCAAAGAGGACCACACCAAGATGCATCATAATTAAAATGCCAAAGCTTAAAGATAAAGAGAATCTTAAAAGCAGCAAGAGAAAAGAAGGGGTACCTATAAGACTATCAGCTGATTTCTCAAAAGAAACTTTGCAGGCAAGAAGTAACTGGCAAAAAGTATTCAAAGTGATGAAAAGCAAAAACCTTCAACTAAGACTGCTTTATCCAACAAAGCTATCACTCAGAATGGAAGGACAGATAAAGTGCTTCCCAGACAAGGTAAAGGTGAAGGAGTTCATCACCACAAGCCATTATTATATTAAATGTTAAATGGATTTAAGAAAAAGAAGATCAAAACTATGAACATTAAAATGTCGACAAACACAACTATCAAGAATAGAATCTGAAAAATAAAAACAAACTAAGCAAATAACCAGAATAGGAACAGAATCGTAAGTATGGGGATCATTCAGAGGATTATTAGCTGGGATTGGGGAAGGGAAGAAATGATGCAGGGATTAAGAAGTATAATTGATGGGTACAAAATAGACAGGGGGAATTTAAGAATGTTATAGGCAAGCGTTAAGCTAAAGAACTTGTATGCATGCCTCATGAATAGGAACTAAAGGATGTGGGATTGCTGGAGGGAAGGAGGGTACTGGGTGGAGGGGAGCAAAGGAGGTTGGGACAACTCTAACAGCATAATAAAATATCTTTAAAAATAAGTTAAAACTAAAAAAATAGATAAAATACATACTAAAAAATTGAAAATTGGTGTTTGAAAATAAAATTAGATATGAATGTTCATAGGAGAACTATAATAGTTACAAAGGTGGAAACAGCTCAGATGTCTCTCCACTGATGAATGGGTAAACAAATTGTGAAATATGTCCATACAATGGAATATTATTCAGTCATTCAAAAGAAAGAAGTACTGATACCTGCTACAAAATGGGTGAATCTTAAAAACAAGGTCACATATCATGGTTTCATTTGTGTGAAATATCCAGAACAAGTAAATCTATAGAGACTGAAAGCAGATTAGCGGTTGCCAGAGCTGGACATGGGGGGAATGGGTAGCAACCTCTTAATTTGGGGGTTTTTATGTGGGATGATGGAAACTATATAATGGTGATGGTTGTGCAACATTGTGAATGTGCTTAAAGCCCCCTCCCCCCGAACTGTATACTTTAAAATGGCTAAAGTGGTAAATGTTTTGGGGTGCGTATCTTACAATTAGAAGAAAATATCTACCAGTATGTCACTGTTTGGGGTAAATGGAGGAGTTCATTCCTGGTCTCTGGCGGGTATATCCATATGTTGGCAGCTGTTGTTATTACTATTTTCCCCAAGTTATCTACCTGGTTGTGAGACATTGACCAAAGCTCACTTGTTCACTCACCAGTTTAGTAATTTATCTGTTCATTCATTCGGTCAACAAATACACATTTAGCACTTACTATGGGCAGGTGCTGACCTGTTTTTGGCACTGGGAACTTGAGGTCCCAGCCCCATGGAGCTTCCATTCTGGTGTTGGGAGACAGTGCATTAAAAAAAAAGGTAAACATGTAACTAAGGAAGCTCATTTATGACAGTAAGTGCTGTGAGGGAAAAGAAAAATAAATGACGTGACCAGTGTGAGAGCGGGTGCATCAGCCATGATGGCCAAGCAGCTGCCTAGAAGGCTGTGACATGGAAGCTGGGGCCTGGATGCTAAGAGGGAGGCTAGGTGAGAGTTCCTCATGCTCATATCCATGTGCTTGTCCCTTGTGCTGGGCTCCTTGAAGAACCAGGGGCTGCCTCCTGCTTTCATTACTTAGATGAACCTGGTAAGACGGGTAGGAACACCATGCACAACAGAAGCTGCTGTTGCAACTGACATGTCACAGACTTATCACAGCTTTATTATGCTGTCATTGTGATAACTGGGTTCTTCAGAGCTGCCAGTCCAAAAGAGACACGACAGTGCAGCTCCCCTTCCAGCTCAGGACACATTGAAACAATGGAGGAACTGTGTCATCCCATACAGGGCACCCCCCACCATACCCTGTGGGGCTTCTCAGTGGCAGGAAATGCATAAGGCAGCCCCTGAAAACAATCACCCTGCTCAAAATGTCAATAGGGCAGAGATGGAGAAACCCTGTATTAGATAATGTGTATATACAGTAGTTCCAATAGTATGGAGGGAGCTTAATAATACTCAGCCCCTTCTTCCTGTGGCTAGAGATGCCCTCATATCATCCAATCCTTCTTGCTCATACATACAAGGACATCTCAGGGGGTCAGATGGAGGTGTGTGCCTCCCATTCTCATCTCCACTGTTGGAGAAAAGAGATGAGCATTTCTGTCTTTTCTGTGATCTGGGGGCTTTGTTGGCCTGCCTGAGATCTTTGAGGACAGTGCTTGGCATGCAGTAGGTGCTCTATTAATACTGATCAATTTCACTGCAGGCAAAAGCGGTGTCAAGCAGGAAACCACCAAGGGGGTGGGGCACTGACTCCTCTTGTGCCTCTCTGGGGAGCACTTGGCCCCTGGAGCTGTCCAGCAGCTCCCTGCTGAAACTTCACAGAGGGGCCACACAAACTGTGATCCAACCCTTCCCTCCAGAGCCAGCAAATCCACAGCTCTTTTGTCCTTCTCATCCTCCCTTCTCCTCCTTACAGACAACAGAATATGCAAGCCAGGAGACAGTATGACAGAGTGACATCCGCAGTTCTGGGCTCACAGAGATCTGGGTTTATATCCTGGTTGTGACAATTAGGAATTGCAGATTTTATACAGATGACTTAAGCTCTCCAAGCCTCAGTTTCTCATGTGTAGAATGGGGATGACGGTAACAATGCCTGCATGGTTAGGCTCTCAGGAGTGTTAAATGGGGCAAGTGTCTGTAAAACATATAGGAAGCATTCCACCAGTATTAGCTATTAGCATAAGCATGATCAGAATCATCACTCATGGCGTGGGTTCCTCCAGAAACAGATCCTACATCAAGGATTTGAGTGCTCTATCTGGGAAGTGATTCCAAGGGACACCAGTAAGGGAGTGGGAGTGTGAGATAGGGAAGGAAAGGTAGATAATAAAGTGAACACTCTGGGCCCCTGGGGCTGTACTCCATCAGGGAATGCTGGGAGCCAGCAGGGAATGTTTATTTCAGTCATCTCACCTAGGGGCAAGGAAGCTGGGGATACTTATACAGTATCTATGACCAGTCATTGGTCATGGACTGCCTGCCCAGGTACCTTCCAGCTTTGCCTGTAAGGTACCAGACCTTGTGTAGTTCTTGGGATCAGCTCCTGAGATGGATTCACCAGGGTTCCAGTTACAGACTGGTTGTTGTTCCCCAGCTGTGTGACTTTAAGCCCATCTCTCTGAGCCTCAGTTTCTTCTTCTGTAAAATGGGGATAAGAATAATAGCCCTTCCTCTGTAGGGCCATAGTGAGGTTTAAAGGAGATGACCTTTGTAAAATCCTCCTGCCCAGAGTTGTACAAACAGCCAGAAAACTAGAAGAAAGGGGAGGACCTCCTCCCCATCCCTTCATTTCAATTCTGACTCTTCCTGGAGTGACTGCCCTCCCCTGGAATATCCAGGTGTGCGTTGTCATGGAAACATTTCAGAGGTAGTGCACTCAAGAGCTTGAGTGATATTTTTCTCCCCAAAATAACCCATCCTGTCAATCAAGTATCACTTAGAGAAGTGGTTAGGCAAATGAGATTATTTTACTGTTATTAACCATTGTGGAAGGCATCTGCCTGACATGGCAGCTAATGGAAACGCAACAGCAAGTAGTTAACATTAGTGATGATGATGATGATGGTGGTGGTGGTGGCAGTGATGGCTGCCATCTCTCGCACTTCTTCTCTGAGTCAGGTTATGGGATAGGTGGCTTATATGCATTATTAAGTGCAACGAGAGCTAAGTACTAGCAGTGTGTTTATTTTACAGACATGGATGCTGAGGCTCAGAGAGTGAGTATTGGGCTATTTTGAGCCCAGTTCAGACACTAGGCACCATGATCTAACCATCAGGCCTTATTGCCTCTCAGTAACCTTCAGTGGAAGAAGGTGTGGGAGAAGGCTCATTCCTTTTATCCCCGGCCTCAGCACCCAGACCATCAGCTCCAGGCACTCTTCTTGGTGAGCTCTGAAGCTACAAACACCACCACTGGTCTGTGGGGCCCATTTCTGAGCTTTGCTTCTTCCTAGTCCAGACACTCTTGCCCCAGAGAAATGCTCCTGCAGGACTACAATGTCCAGTTGCTTCCTAAGGCAGAATCATAGCTCAGTGCTGAGATGTCAAACCCTTTGATCTATCCCAGGACAATGGCACAGCTTAGTCTCCAATCCCCAGGCCTCTCTGGCCTTTAGACAGAGTCCCTACTGTGGAAAGAACACTGGCTAGAGTCAGACTGACCTGGGTGTAGATCCTACCCTTGTTACTTCCACGTGCTGTGTCCTTGGACGTCCTACCTATGCTTCTTGAGCCTCAGCTTACCCCTCTCTAAGTAAATGGTAGGTACTTAAGAAATGTGGGTTTGACCTGGTGTGGGGATAGATGGGTGCTTGCTGCTCTCAGTACTAGTGTACCACTGCAAGTTAGTTAGGATCCCCTAAGAAGAGCCACTGGGGAGCACACTGTAGCAGCTGCCAGTGGCTAAGGAGACTGATGACTATGCCCTGGAGTCCTCGCTGTTGTTCTGGTGTCGATTCATGAGGATGGCGCGCCACCTTGTGGCAAGAGTCCTCCAGTGAGCCTGCCCGGAGGTGAGGTGCACTGCCTCCTCAAGCCTCCGAACCTGGGGGAGGGGGACATGACCTCCAGGTTGGCTGGGAAAAAGGAAGCCAAGAACAAGCTCCATGCCCTTGGTTGGTTGGGCCAGAGTAAGTTCCATTTAGTTCATTCATCCACTCATCTAGTCAGGCACTTGGCCCATCTGGCTCCTTCTGATTCATTGGGACCTGGCCCCTGACTGCCCCCTTCCACCCCCATCACCTCCCCTCATCAACCCTCCTTCGTTAATGCTGGCCTAGCCCCCTGTGCAGCATAATTTTCCCTTATAGCACTCATCAGCCCCGTCAAGGTTATAATTCTCACGCCAGGAAAACACAATTCTCTTAAAATTGATCAGGAGTACCTGTCAAAGTCTTATGTAATTCAGGAACGAGGGTCTGTGCAGGATGACAGAGCTGGTTCAAAAGAGAACCACCAAAACACAGGGATTTTTATAGTAAGTGGGAATACGATGAGATGAAATCACCACATTAGACACCAATTTCATTAATGATCCAAGGGCAAAAACATTACTTCTTCGGGTTATCTTCCTACTGGACAGAGCAGGCTGCCATGGCGGTGCTGTTGGAGTTTTACAGGATTGTAAAGTGCTTACACCTGCTCAATCATGTGCACAGTGCACTCTCACAGGTGCTTGAGCTCGTAGTCAGCTTTCTGTCTTCTGGTTTTGAGGTCAGTGTTCTTCGCATGACATGTGGCACATCTTTATTTATGTTTATTGCCCATTACCTTGTGGGCTCTCTGAGGTCAGGGATTCAAGATGTCTTACTCCCTGCTGCCTCCCCAGGTACCTAGTCCAAGTGCTCGATAAATATTTGCTGAGTGATGGGGTGTGTCAGGCTAAAGAAGGAGTATGAAGCCATTTCTTCCACCCTGGAGTTTATCACCTGGTGAGCAAGACACTTGGAAACAATGATTGCACTGAGTCGTAAAAGGGCTGCATTGAAGAGGGAAAGGCTTTCAGGAAGAAGGGGCAAAGAAGAAGGTCTGAATGAGTGTGGCTGCAGGGCTGGGGGTGAATCAATGAGCCCACAATTAAGAGTGTGGTGTGTTCTGGGAGCAGGAGGGAGTTCCATATGTTATACCCGGTGGGCTGGAAAACTGGCAGAGGCCAGCCCAGAGGGCCTTGTGGACCTGCAAAGGGGTTTGGGATTTAGGCAATGACACCTTTCATGGCAGGTGTCTATAGAGGTTTGATCTTCATGACTGATATCCAGCCTGAAGAGCAAGTCCCCAATTTCACAAGGATGTTTAGAGCAGAAAGATCATTCAATCTTCCATTAAATTTACATGTGGAATAAACCACATTGTTGAAACTCTCACACGTCTGCTTATGTTATCCTCCTTGCCACCACCAAGTGTAGACTTAGGGAAATGAGGCATTTTTGAAGCTGAGGAGTAGGGTGTGGGGATGGGTTAGAACCTAGCTCTTGGAGGCTGGCCTAGTGGTTGCCTCCTCTACTTCCTATCTCCTGTGGCTTCTTAATGAGCAGTTTGTCCACAAGTCAGTTTACATTGCTGACAGCATGTCCTTTGGGTTCTGTATGAGTTTCCTGAGGCTGACCTAAGAAATTCCCACAAACTGGGTGGCTTAAACTATCAGAAATTTATTCTGTTGTTTAGGGCATCAGAGATCCAAAATCAAGGTGCTGGCAAAGCTACACTCCCTGTGGGGGCTTTGGGGGATGTTTCTTCCTGCAGTTTCTGGTGGCTTCAAGCATTCCTTGGCTTGTAGTCACATCACTTCAGTATGCCTCTGTCATCACGCTGCCATCTTCTCTGGGTCTCCCCCTCCTTTCTCTAATAAGGATACCTGTTTTTGGATTTAGATCCCACCCTAAACCTAGGATGACTTCATGTCAAGACTCTTAATTATATCTGCAATGACCCTTTTCCCAAACAAGGTCCCATTGTAGATTCTGGGTTAGGATGTAGACATATATTTGGGGGGCCACTATTTAAGCCAGTGTAGTTTCAGAAAGTTTTGGAAAAACAGTTTTCTGTTTCTCGGGAATGGCATTGTCTTGAATTCCAAATAGTAAAAGACAAGCAACCCAGGTTTCACAGACCAAGGTGTCAGCAGATTTGGCATCTGGTGAGAGCCCGCTTCTTGGTTCATAGACAGCAGTCTTCTCCTTACGTCCTCATGTGCTATAAGTGTGATGTGAGTTCTCTGGGGCCTCTTCTTCTTCTTTTTCTTTTTTAATGATTTTTATTTATTATTTTCAGAGAGAGGGGAGGAGAGAGAGAGGCAGAGGGCAGAGAAGGAGACATCAATGTATGGTTGTCTTTCACCTGCCTCCAGCTATGGACCTGACTGGAGACCTGGCTTGCAACCTGCTTATGTGCGCTGGCTGGGAATCGAACCAGCAACCTCTGGGTGCACAGGCTGTTGCCTTATCCACTGTGCCACCAGCCAGGGCTGGGGCCTCTTATATGACACTAATCCCATTCCTGAAGGTTCCACCCTTATGACCTAAGCACCTCCCAAAGGCCCTACCTCCTAATTTGGGGATTAGATTTCAACATAAGAATGGGGGAATGGGAGGAGGGAAGACACAACATTCAGTCTATAGCAGAAGGCAACTTCAGATAGGTTTTGTGGGTCTTATGATGACATTGATCCATCCTCCCTGAGGTGAAGCCTTCCTCCCTAGCCTAGGCTGTGAAAGGTTTGCCCCTGACTTGTCAGAGGGGCCTTTGGGCTAAGGACAGAATGTGCTTGGGGCTGCCTCAGGGCCCATAGGAACAGCACTCAGGTAGATGAAGGTGAGGGACAGGGAGTGGCTGCTTCTCCTGCAGGTTTCTGGGGTCTCCTCCACATCTCCCATCTCTTCAGCCCACAGACCTATTTTTTTTTTTTTTTTTTTTCTAAAGCAGAGAATCTCATTCTGCAAGTTCACATCAGAACCCTACTGTCCTCTCTCTGGTCCGTGGCTATGTTGGAGTTTAATTTTTGCAGTCCCAATGGCTGGTTCTGTAGTTGGCACCTGAGATCTACCTGTACAGGCCTGGTGGGAGGAGGGAAAGGCCCTCGGGGTACAAATAAAAGAAGCTAGGGAGCTGGGGTGGAGAAGAGTATCACTCAGATTGATCTCTGAAAATAGCATTCAGCTACATATATATCCAGAGGTTAAAGTTTTACTTACAGCCTCCCAGGTACACTGGTGCTAAAACCTGCCACGTTTTAGGAAACGCATGAAAGCAAAGATGAGATCATTAGGCGAATGTCCCTTGGTGGAGGGGTGCCAGTGGCTCTTCATAAACTATGTCTTGTCAGAAGACACAGTCACTCAAGCCAGAAAGCTGGATGTCACTCTCAGCCTCCTCCTCCTCATGTGCCCCCACCCCAAATGACCCGGAAACAAGTCTCAGTCCTCACATGTAGAGGGGCAAGAAAATGAAGAACTCCCTGGCTGGTAGCACAGTGGTTAAGGTGCTGGCCTGCGAACCCAAAGGTCGCAGGTTCAATTCCCCAGCCAGGGCACATAACCAGGTTGCAAACCAGGTCTCCAGTCAGGTCTGTGGCTGGAGGCAGGTGAAAAGCAACCATACACTGATGTCTTTCTCCCTCTCTGCCTCTCTCCCTTCCCCTCTTTCTAAAAAATAATGAAATAAAATCTTTAAAAAAAAAAAAAGAAAGAAAGAAAATGAAGAGACTGGGGTAGATGGGGACCTGAATGGGAGCTGGTGCTTAGAGAACATCAGCTGTGACTATTAGAACCTCGCCTGGTTGCATATCCCTGTTGGTGGGCTTGTCCCCTCCCTTCCATATTGGGCAGCCCCTGATAACCCCACCTTTGGGGCTTCCCACACCCTTGTGATCCCCTCCCCATGGATGTGGGCTGGACTTCATGACTCACTTCTAAAGGACTATGGCAAAAGTAATGGACGGCATGTCTGAGATCCAGTTCCTCTGAAACTGATTCTGACCTGCTGGTGCTCTCTGCCCCTCTCCTGTGCACGCTCTGCTCAAGCTGCTGCCACGTCTCTGGCTGCCCTCTGCAGAGCCCCCACATGGCAGGTGCACTAGCCTGTCAGGGCTGCTATGGTAAGACACCAGAGGCTGAGTGGCTTACACAACAGAAATTTATTTGCTCAGTTTTGGAGGTTGGGAATTCTATGATCAAGGTGCCAGCAGGTTTGGTGCCTGTTATATTTTTATTATTAAAATGTTTTAAAATTTTCTTTTCATATTAAACTTACTTTATTCAGGTTTGATTTTAACAACTTCTTGGGGAGAGAGGCTGCAGAAAAGGGTGAAGTACATTTGGGCAGGACCCCCCCGCCTCCAGATGACTGATGGGGCAGGCAGACCCTCCTTCCTCTCCTCCACTTCCATCCCCACCTGAAAGGCCTTAGGGAGAGACACAGGCAGGGGAGGGGGTTTGGTGTCTCTTCTTATAGGGGCACTAATCCTTTTGGATCAGGGTCCTACCGTCATGACCTCATTTATCCTTACTTCCTTAGACTCCATCTCCACATCCCGCCACACTGGGGCTAGGGCTTCAACATACACATTTTTGGGGATACACACACATTCAGTTGGTAACAGTAGGAAAATGAGAGAAGTCTCCGGTGGAGAACTCAGGCCTTCAGGCCAGCAGTCAGTGAGGAGCTGAAGCCAGCTGACAACCACGAGGGAGCTTAGAAGCGGCCCCTCCCTGCGCTGAACCTTTAGATGGGACGCAGCCCCTGCTGACACCAGAACGGCAGCCTGCGACAAGCCTGCAAGGCGTCCACTCAGGTGAAGCCCAGATTCCTGACCCACAGAAACCGTAGGGGAATAAATGTTGTTTTCGGCCTCTTAGCGTGGAGATACAGTAGTCCGTCTTTATCCAGTTTCACTTTTCAGTGTCAGTTACCTGTGGCTAAGGCAGTCTGAAGAGATTCCACAGAAAACTCCAGAAACAAACAATTCGTAAGTTTAAAAGTATGTGCTGGCCTGAGTAGCATCATGAAATCTCCCACCATCCTGCTCTGACCCATCCAGAAAGTGAGTCATCCTTTTGCCAGTGTTTCCACATTGTAGACACCCCCCCACCCATTATTAAAGAGCCATCTAGGTGATCGGATCGATGGTTGCCTGTCATGTCGCGGTGCTTGTGCTCAAATCACCCTTATTTTACATAATGGACCCAAAGTGCAAGAGCAGTGGTGTCCTGGCCATTCGAATGTGCCAAAGAGAAGTTGAAGAAGTTCTCTTAAGGGGAAAGGTATTGTGAGAGAAACCATGTAAACATAACTTTTATTAGAGTGTATCTTTATAATGGTTCTATTTTATTACTGGTTATTCTTGCTAATCTCTTATTATGCCTAATTTATCAATTAAACTTTATCGCAGGTATGTATAGGAAAAACATAGTATACGTAGGGTTTGGTACTATTTGCAGTTTCAGGCATCCACTGGGGGCCTTGAAATGTGTCCCCGCTCGTAAGGGGGAGGGACTATTTTATTTTGTTATGTGACAAAGATATAACTAATACAATCTTTTTCCCCAGTGCCCTACATGGAGCCTTACTTATACAGGAGTTCTCTAGCCACTGGGAAGATACTCAGCAGCCATCCCCTCCCCCACCTCCTGGTGGCTGGTCTCTGCACACTTCCATCTTGCTGCTATGCCCGACAGCCTTCTGTACAAAATGTAATGGGCTAGAAACATCGGTAACATTTATGGTAAAACTGTAGCTTTCAGTACAGACTGTGGCTACATTCTCCTCAAGGGCTTGGACATGACCAATTCTCTACCAGGAAAACTAGACAACATGGAGCTTTAATGGGTCTGGAGTCTTCTTGCTCTGCCCCATTTGGGTCTCTCTGGAGGAGCACCAGGCACAGGTTCTTGCAGCCTGGCCTCACTTAGGGGATGATCTGCACACAGGGAGACTAAACTGTTTCTCTCTTTTCAGAGCCTTTGGGCCCAAATTGATGTCATTTTCCCATACTGACTATTAAGCCACATTCTAAATGCTTAGTATGACCCACTTGCATGCAAATGCATCTCTTGATAGAGGTAGCGTTAGGAAGGGTATGTGTATGTGTGTGAATCTAATTTTCTTTTATCTTTCTTTTCAGTAAAAATGAAAAACAAAAACCACACACATTGGATGTTACCCTCAGCTGGTGGTAAAAAAAAATGTGTATATAGTACAAAGGGCAAAAGTCTCTTACCACCCCTCTTCTCTCAATCCAATGCCCTCGGATTAACCAGAGCATAACAGTACAGTGGGACCTGCTACGTATACACACGTACCTTAGAGCTGCTGTTTATAAGCTGTGCCATGTAGGGGAATTACTCAGAGTGGCGGTGGACAGCCTGAAGGGTGAGTGTGTGGACTCCGGAGCCAGGCTGCTGGGGTTCAAATCCTATCTATCTCCATTTCTTACCACCTACATGACCTGGGGAGAGATATCTGGCCTGCCCTCATGCCTTAGTTTACCCAACCCTATAATGAGGTCCATATGACTACCTTCATGCCTGTGTCAGAGGATTCCGTGAACATATGTTTAGTATTTGAAAGAGTTAGCTGTTGCTATCTTGATTTTCCAGCATCTCCCACAGAACATTTTATTGGAGCCTGGTTCCCAATTTCTCCCCTGAGGTCATCTCTCAGGTGGCTCCTCACTGGCCAGACATTAAGTGTAGGAGCTGGTGCTAATGTGCTATGATCCTGAATCCAAGTCCCTGTCCCATTCTTTACCACCTAGTGGTTTGAACCTTGGAATTGACAGGGAAGCTGGTTTAGTTAACTCAGTTCTCATTAGTTAAGGCTATAACACAGGGCAGCTAATAAATACAGTTAGGTTCTAATCATGTAAGTCTTCCTCTTGAAATTACCAAATCCTACCCATGGGAAGCCAATTCAAGACTCACTTTGACCAGGTATCTGTCTATCAAATAGAAATAGATTTTTCTATTCATTTATTTGTACACTGTACTTCAGCTAGCTTTGTTTACTTCCTGTGGCCTTCAATCGCTGATGGTGGTATTGTTTCTTCCTTCACTTCTACCCTTTCCATTCATTCCATCAATGTTTAGCTATCAATGCAGAAATCCTATTTACTGAATGCAGATGGTCTGACAGGAAGTGCCCACACGAGGACAGATATCATGGCTGTCCCCAGGAGTCCAGATATTTTTCACCCTCCAAACCCACGGTCTGGTGCTGGCTCTGCCCACTAACTTTTGGTGTAGCATGATCCTTTATGGCTTTCACGAGACCAAAGTTCATAAAACCATCAGGTTGATTTCTCATCTGTTGGTAGAGAGAGCATAATACCACTTAACAGTTACAGATTTGAAAATCACCAGTTTGGCCACCATTGTTGCTGGGCAGAATCACTAACTAATGCTGAAAATAAACAAATGCTGCTGAGGCCTGCTTTGGGACACTGTGCCAAGTTGCTGTGTGAGAAGCAGCATAATCTGGAAGGTCTCCCAGGTTCAAGTTGGGACTCAGGGTTGAAATGCTGCCTGCTGCCAACATTGGAGGAGTTATTGTTTGCTGGGCACAGAGTGGGTTTGAACTGGCAATCTTACTCCCTAGATGCAGTAGGGCTTCAATCTAATACCACGCTCCCCTGGCTTTCTGGGAGGATGTAGGACAGGAAGCACCATTTCATTGGGAGGATCAGCACCCTGCACACAGTCACTCTGTCCTTGAATCCCCTGGGGACATGTGTGGTTGCTGCAGCTGAGGGCTAAGGTTTGGGGTGGGTCAACTTGATGCACAGATAGGACAAGCTGGGCCTCCTATCAACATTTCACATCAGAGTCACGTAGGGCCATGGTTCACCAACAGCTCATAGCTCCGGGTCAAGTTCAGCCCACACACGAGGGGCTCACGACAGATGGGGTGGACACAGCAGCCTGCATCTGTCTTCAGTCTGTACGAACTGGGACTCAAGTTGAGCTCAGGCAGCCTGTTACCCTGTGCCAGCAGCTCCCAGGGAACCTTGTTGGACATGGGGTCAGTGGTGTGGAGGATACCTTGCCTATTCCTCTGAGGGGCTCCCAGGTTCCCTCAAAGTCACCCTGGTGTATAACACAGTGCCTGGAATTTAAGGCAGGTTGTTCAATATGACTTTTCCCATTTGTTCTTCAGCCAGCTATTGCCACAGGATAGGGCACAAAGAGTCTTTAAAAAAAAAAAAAAAAAAAAGATTTTATTTATTACTCTTAGAGGGGAAGGGACAGAGGCCGAGAGGGAGAGAGACATTAACACACAGTTGCCTCTCACCTGCCTCCAGCCACAGACCTGGCTAGAGACCTGGCTTGTAACCTGGCCAAGTGCCCTGGTTGGGGAACTGAACCAGTGACCCGGGGTTTGCAGGCTGGCGCCCCATCCACTGTGCCACCAGCCAGGGCTCTTTTATTTATAGAGGTAGGTGGTATTTGCTCACAATGATTCCTCCAGCAAGTGACAATCAAACCTTATGAAATGAAAATGCTCCCAAACCAAAGGACTGTAGTAGGACACTATCTGTAACCTACTGAAAATGTCCTGTGCATCTTACTTGAATTAGCTGGTATTATCTTTACAGTAACTCTGTGAAGAGGATTCCATTTCACAGATGAGGAAGGCAAGGCTCAAAAAGGTTAGGTCATGTGACCAAAGTCATCTGGCTGGTCTGTGGCAGAGCCAGAGTTTGAACCCAAGTCCCCCCAACCTGAGTTTATGCTCTTAACTAGGAATGGCATATCACAGCCTTGCTCCACATGCTTGCTGGGCCAGTAGCACAGTGTCACTTGGGAGCACTGAGCTCCACCCAGGGCCGAATCAGAATCTCCAATCTGGTGAGACCCCAGGTGATTTTTGTGCAGTCATTTGAGAAGGGCCAGGGCATCATTATTTGTTGGTTTTACCACAGCTTTCCCGTGCAGGCTTGAACAACCACCTCTCCTTCCTGGGCCATATAGTTCTCTGAAAACGCTAGAATGTGTCAAAAAATGAAATGAGTCCAACGGCTTGGGTTGATTCCCCAGAAGAACATCTTGCTGGTTTGATGAGTTAGAGATATCACAGCTAAACAAGCACTTATGGAGGCTCAAGCAAAGCCATGAAACATGGTGAGAGGGCACATTTCCACTCTGAGAAGTAAAAATGTGATGATGCTGTGAATTACAGTGGGTCAAGATTATTTCCATGCTCCACTCAGAGGAAGCTTTCAGGCCGAGTGGTTTAGATAAAAAAGCATTCGCCTTAATGCACCAGGTGAAAGGCATGACAACTCTGTTGCTTGGTGCCAATTGTATTTATGGGCTCATCCCCAGGAGTGCTAGGAAAATGCCACTGTTAGTGCCGACATATTGCCAGCTGTGGGCTGTTTAGTGGGGTCCTCTTTTGAAGACTTCTTATTAATACATCCCGTTGTGTTCCGAAACCCTGTCCATTACGGGAAACCTATCAGGAATGGTTTTTATGTAGGAACCTTGGAAATCAGAGTAGCTCAAAGGCTGTACTTCTCAAACCACTGTGTGTATAAACCATCTGGAATCCTGTCAAAACACACATTCACTTCAGGTCTGGGCTGGGGCTGCTGCTGTCATAATAAGCTCCCAGGTGGTGCCACCACCACTGCCACCAGCGGGAACGTGGTGGGAAAAGCATGGGTATCAGGATGAGACGGGTGTGGGCTCTGAGCTTAACGCTGCCACTTGGCAGCTGTGTGATATTAGGTTGCTTAACCTCTCTGAACTTCAGATTCTTCTGCCTTTTAGGGTCTTTATAAGATTTAGAGCTAATGTGTATAGATTTTCTTCCCACTGCTAGAGGAAAGGAGTGAGATTCATTCTCCTGTATCATCTTCATCACAGGTTCAGCTGAGACCCACTTTTCTTTCCTAAAGTAGCTAATTCTCTTATTCCAGTTTACGGTTTCTCAATCTCAGCACTCTCAACATTTGGGGCTGGATCACTGTTGTAGAGGGAGTTGTCCTGTGCACTGTCGGATGTTTAGCAGCACCCCTAGTCAGTAGTGCCCATCTCTTCAACTTATTAACCAAAAACATTCCCAAACATGGCCAAGTGCCCCTGGAACTTGCAACTGGGAAACACCATTCTAGCAGTAATTCATATTAGTGTTTCATTCAACATGTGCCAAACACTTAGCCTGGGCCAGAGCATATACTGGGAATATATTGCTATTAAGACAAACAAGGTCCTTGACCTCATGGAGATGTTTGCTTTTTGGAGCCTCAGTCTTCTCAACTGTTAAATGGGTACAGCCAGGCTGCTGACTTAAGAGTTGTTGGGAAGATGAAATAAGACTTGCAAATGCCTGCCTCCTGGTGTCGATAAGCCAGTGACAGCAGGTATGATGGGCCTGGGAAATGAATATGGGTGCTTGGGGAGAGCTGTGTGTGGGCAGGGACAGCTGGTGCTGGGGGCGTGGACAGAAGCCAGGAGGGCAGGTGGGAAGGGGCCATGCAGGGAGAGCTAAGGGCAACGGGAAGATGGGACCCACATGGGAAAGGAAAGTAGGGAAGAGACAGTGGGAGAAAGCCAGAGTGACAGGGAGAGGTGAAAATAGGAGAGAGGCGCAAACAGAAAAACAGGTCACAAACAGACACATGCATTTTGGTTATAAAGGGTTAGAGCAGAAAACAAAGGCCACTTGCCAGGACAGCGCAGTGCTCCTCACTCCTGCCTCCTCCTCCCGAAAGGCCCTCAGCTGAGGGACAGGAAGCATCGTGCTCTGCAGTCATGAAGGAAATGAGGCCTCTGTGTCCTAATTTGTGTGTTATTACAGTAATTGTGGTGACGATATTAACACATTTGTAAGCAGTTAGCAGAGGAGACTAAAGACTACTGGCACAGCCTTGGGTTCCTTGCCCCCAAGTGAATAGCGAGTGGAATCAAGTTGTGAACATTTGCCCAACTTGACTGAGCAGCTCTCAGATCATCCTGCAACACATTCCAAGTCAGCAGCATGAAAACACAACCAAATGAACTTCCAGCCCACGGCAACAATGTTCTCTGGCTGCTACTGAGAGGCCGCAATTGACTCCAGAAAGCTGTCTTGAGTCACCCGAGGTCCTATTTACTACATTTTAGAAATGATAACATCTCAAGCACATCATGCTGCGAGCCTCTGATTTTATTAGAACCTATCAGAAGAGTTGAGGGGCCGTGCTTGCAGATGTTGATGGTCAAGTTACTGGTTCCACAAAGATTTTCCACAGCTCCTGTAGCACACAGAGAAAGTCGAGACGCCCTAGATGCACGAGGCGCCCTAGATGCACAAATGAGGCTTCATAATTTCATAAAGGGACATAATTAGCAAAACAAACAAACAAACATGTGAGCCAGGGCAGCATGCAAACCACTGTAGAAGTAAGGCACCCTGGGCTGTCCTTTCTGCGTCACTGGGGAAGAGGAGCTGGATGAAAGTCCCAGCATGAATCCAGGAGGCATCAGGCTGTCACATAATCAAAATGGACCACAATTTTTCCATTTAGGGAGGTCTTTAGTGCCATGTACCATAGATGTCGAATTTAGAAGCAGCTGATTTTCTTGGTTGCAGGTGAGAAGGTACAAGCACGTGACAGGTTCTTGGTGGAAACCTCCCAGCTTCTGTCAGCTGTCTACTGGGAGGCTGACAAGCGCGAGACTAATGGGCAGGGAGGCTGCACAGAGGCAGTGGAGCAATAAACAGAAGGAGAAAGCTGGACAGGGAAGAAGACTGATAGGGTTTGTTTGAAATAAAGCGTTGGGGGAAAAGCTCTACGAACAGCCTACACCGTCAGAAAGATGAACAAGTGGGGCCCAGAGCAAATTAAGGTTGAAACATCGCTGGAGGCAAAAATGATACAACTGACCTGTCCTACTTTGAGCACATCTAACAGTCAGGGTTCTTTAGAAAAGACGGTAATTCTGGGGAAAACAGAGGGCAGCAGGAAAAGAGGAAGGCCAAATAGGAGATGGATTGACTCCATAAAAGAAGCCACAGGCCTGAGTCTCAAGGAGCTGAGCAGGGCAGTTGAGGACAGGACTCTGTGGACGTCACACAATCGCAGGGCCATCAGGAGTCAGGGCCGACTCAACAGCACATGAACACACACACCTCCTTGCAAACGGCAACCCCGCAAGCACAATGCTGTGCTTGCTTTGGGAACAGGACAGGAGTGTGAGAGAGAACCCTGTGCGAGCCTCCTCTCCTTCTCTCCCCAGAACCAGGCCCAGATCTCCACAGACCCACAGCCAAAACGTCAAGTACAAAAGACATGGATTCTGGAGCTCTGATTTTCTGTGAATACAGCTCCTGGTAATAATGTTACAGAGTTTTCAAGGGCAATTTTGACTTTTCAAATTTTCTCCAAGTACTGGGTTTAAAAACAGCACTTGGAAGTCATGTGGCTCTGCTGTCCCCTGGCTGAGTGACTTCCTGTGGTATTAACTGAGACAGTGATGAAAAGAACTCAGCATGACACTTGGCACAGGCATTGCCATTAGAATAACTTAAGAGGCCCAATATGATGGAATCCCATTGTACAGGGTCAGAAGGCTCACTGGTCATCAGACAAGCCTGCCTACGCTGAAAGGCCAGCTCGTTTCTTCCGTGAAGATGTGACCATCATCAGCACCAGACGTCCCTGGCTCAAGATCTTCAACCCAATCAAGGGACCCCACTGATCCTGCTTCCCCACCTTCTGCCCTCAATCCTGCTTCCTCTGGAGTCTCAGCTGCTCATGGAGAAAGAAGATGCTATAAAGTTGATAGTGTCAGGGCCAGGGTGAGATCCCTTGACAGGCTTCACTAGAGAGCACTGCAAAAGTGGCCCGAGGCCAACCGCTGTACCTACCAGCTGCCTGATGCGCTCGTACACCAGGTGCTGTGGGAAGGAGGCTTCCACTGGCTCCACTGTGAAGCGCAGCTGGCCGTCCCCAAGCTTCTCCAGCTGGTGCAGGGAGGAGTGGAAGTGGTCATAGGCTTCGCATGTGACATCCAGGTGACTCAGCGTGAAGTTCAGCCTGCAAACAGGAAGCCAACATGCTGGGCCCATCATCCTGGGGATGCAGCCTGCCTTCTGCTGACTCCAATATCCCTCACACCACTGAGCTTTCACTAAGTGCTGAGTATCGATGTGCACTGCCTTCTTATCTGTAGGACGGCCCGGGAGGTGGACATGGCTACCACCTCCATTTCACAGAGGTGAAGTCACATGCCTAACACAACACTACTGCCCCGCAAAGCTACAAATTAGTACAAGAGGCGGACACAGACTAACACCGGAGGCTGGGGCTTCATGTGCATGTCTGTTCACCCCCCCACCTGCCCCCAGCACAGATCTGGGATGGCTTGTTCATGACTTTATACAATGAATGGACATGGGGCAGTGGCAGGGAAGGTGCAGCGGCCTGTGAGAACCTGGAGGGCGGGAGAACGCTGCAGGGAAGCTGGTGGGGTTGGGGAGATTTCAGAGGGGTGACTTCAGAATGCAGTTCTCATGGAGCAGCACCAGCTGGGCCTCTCACAGCTTTCTATACCTTAGTGTGCAACATGATTATGTGAAATTCCTAGCCTTTGCCTCTTTCTCAATCTTTTATTATGAAATATTTCAGCTCTAAAAAGAGCGAGAACAGTGTAATGAACTGCCTAGCTTCAGCCACTGTCACCTTGCTCTCCTCTCCCACTAGATTAAAAAGCAAATGCCAGACATCGCAGTATTTTTTCCATACGTGTGTGTGTCTATCTTGAATAGATCAAGATTCTTTTCATCTAAAACATATTTAATGATAATTATTTACCCTTAAGTATCTAGGCAGTATTACATTTTTCCTGTCTTGATTTTTTTCCTTTATGGTCTATAAAAACAAGTGTGATTCATTGATCATGTATTGCCATTGGTCATGTGGGCTTTGGAGAAAGTTCTAGACATTATTGGTATAAATAACAAGCACGCCTGTGAGGATGGCTTTGTATGGAGCTGTGATTGCTTCCACAGGCTGAATTTCTAGATGCTGAATTGCTGGTCAATAATTATGTTTGGTTTTATAGTTTTGGTATATATTCCAAGCTGCCTTCGGAAAAGCTGTGGACTATTGTAAGCATCAGAGAAAACTGCACACAGTGCCTGCACTGCACCTATCCCAAGAGGAACACTTCATCAGCAGGAACCCAAATGTCTCAGGACAGTCAAGTGGAAACATCCTGGAGAGGCTGTGTCTACATTGGGGAGAGGACAGAGAGAGGAAAGGCCCTTGAAGGAGTATAGTGGCCACAGGGCTCGGCTCTGGGGCTCGGCTCTGGGGCTCGGCCTGCACTCAAGTCCTTGGCTACTCACTGACTGGCTGAGGGCCAGAGGGTCCCCTGATGGCTGCTGAACTTCTCTCCATTTGGAAAATGGTTAACAGCAGCATCCACACCCAGGCAGAGCTAGTATGTAGATTAAATGAAATGCAAAGGGCATACAATAGGTGCTGATGGAGTGACAATGACAGCCCTAACGAGAACACATTTAGAAGGTGAGAGCCTGGCTCTTGGAGGCCAGCATGGCTCCCTCGTGAGGAGCTTACCTCTTCTCCACAGAGAGAATGGCTATGCAGGCATTTTTCAACTTGTGAACCAGTTGGGAGAGAGTTTTAAACAGAGCATCAGTTAAGTCGTCATCGTAAAACACTGTGGGAAGAAAAGAGACAGTGAGGGAAAACATACAAATAGAGAAATCTATTCCTCAGAGGACACCATGGACACTAGGGACTGAATCCTTATAAACACGCAGTAACAGTTCTCAGAACTAACAGTACACATAGATGTGGCAGGGTGTCTGGGAAAGATGCTTCTAACGTCCAGAGACATTGGAGTGGCAGGGATGCTGCACTTGGCTACATGTGATGATGACACTGGCTGTGACGGGATCACGTTCTCACCTTCAGCTGCAAGCAGTATGGTGGTGTGGTTGTACAGGTCGGAGATGTCCTCTTCTGACCAGCTGAAGGGAACTTCAGGATCTGTGAAAAAGGAAAAAGGATGTTCTGTGCTCCCTCCTTTCTTGGTAGGCCATTCTCACTGACAGACTGACTGAAAGAGGCCTCAGGAGAAGAGCTGGGGTTGAGAGCTGCTTGGTGTGGTAGGCACTGCCAGGCAGCCCCAAATTCCAGGGCCCCAGCTTCAGGGACAGGCTGCCCATGCAGAGACCCACAGTGAAAGCAGGGCTCTTTCCGCTAGGGGTGGCCGTAGTCAGTGGCCTCATCTGGAGTTCTGGAGACCTGAGTATAACTAGGAATCAGCAGGAGGAAGAGGGGGATGAGACCATTCCAGGCAGAGGGAACAGCAAGCGCACAGGACCTAAGAGAAGGGCAACCTCTAACAAGGCCAGGTGGATTTTGGCCTCACTCTTTGCCTTGCCAGTAGCCTATGCAGAACATGAGCTGTACCTGTGTCCATGGCTCCTGACCCGGGCCTCTCTGGGTTTCAGGCTCTGCACTAGAATGGTTTCCTCAGAGGATGGCTGGGGAAGGGACAGGACCTAAGGTTTGCTATATGCTAGGTTGACAGTACTCAACAAGCAATGATCTTCCCCACCTGATGCTTTCCTGGGAAAAGACGTCTTCATACATAGGAAGAGCAAGTGTATAGGTGTGAAACAGTTTGTATAAGGAATTTAGGAAATTCTCACCCAGGGCCTTGAAGCCATGTGGCTGACTCCCTAGCTGTGGGCAGAGGGCAGCATGTCAAGTGGAGGTGGCTGCCTAGTACCACTGCTTGCAGAGAAGTGGTCCAAGCACTGGAGTGTGACACTTGAGTTCACACTCTAACCCTGCCAAGTACCAGCTAGGTGACCCTGGGTAGACATTTACCCTGAGCATTGGTCTTCACTCATTATTCAAGGATTATCATACCTATTGAACAGTGCAATAGGGTGAGGTCTGAATAATATGAATGCAAGGTGCCTGGCATGCAGCAGGTACCCAAGAATGACACCTGTCACTTTCAGCCAACGGAGAGAACTTGCTGTGAGCTGTGGACTGTGGCAGTAGCTGGGACTCTGCTGTCAGTCAAGGCCACAGGGACAATGGCCTTGAGATATTACTAGGAACCACTGAATCAAATGGGACATGAGAGGAAGATACCTGTGCACAGGTCGTCTTTCAGCCAGTCCAGTTCTCTGACTTTAACTACACTGCCTATAAAAGTAGAAACAAGTAGAACTTCTGAGACTCTATAAACAATTGGGAAAAAAGACAAATTTTACACTGTAGACCAAAATCCATCCATCCACCCCACCCTCTTACCCTTCTGTTACCCTTCCTCCTTCCTATCCATCCATCTTCCAACTCATTCATATATATCCTCTGTCTTCAATTAAATCAACCATCCATCCATCCATCCAGCATATTTTGAGTGCTAAGTATTCCAGACACAAGAAATATAAGACTTATGAGACATGTGCTCATCCCTGGGGACCACTGCTGAGGAGGGACTGGAAGGTTAGCAGACACGGACAGGCAGTGTGGTGATGGCCATGTTAAAGGGATGCGCAAGGTGCACAGGGGACAGAGGAGCTCATTGTCAGATGGGGGTGTCAGGAAAGGCTCCAAGAAGGCGATTCATGCCTGCTTCTTCCTTGCAGTCCTTTCTGGTGGATTCGACGAGCAGCACAGCAGTGCGGATCACAGACAGGGCACCTGCCCTCATGGGGCATGTTGTGTAACGGGATGGCAGACACAGGCTATCACATAAACAAATGCCAAATGCAAGGGTTCAAGGAGTCATGAGTGTCTGTTAAGAGGGCTGTGACCTCATCTGGCATTCTGGAGACCTGAGCATAATTACGAACCAACAGGAGGAAGGGGGAGTAAGACCATTCCAGGCAGGGGAAATAGCAAATGCACAGGACCAAGAGAAGAGGAACCTCAACAAGGTTAGGGTGGGTGGAGTAGAGAAACCGCAGTGTGGAAGGGGCTACAGATAGGCAGGGACCTTGCAGGAATTCAGACAAGCAAAGGAATTTGGTCTGTACTCAGAGAAAAATGGAAAATTTCTAAAAAGTCTGGTAGCTGGAGTGACCTGATCTGAATCTGGAAAAGAGCCCCAGGCTGCTCAGAGGAGGAAGGTCTGGGCAGGCAGTCTAGTGAGGAATTGGCTGCTGGCATACATCACATAAGCTTATTCCTGCAGGTGGTACAGAACCTGAAGATCTGGCAGATGGCAGGACAAGGGAGACATTCTGAACAGAGGGGAGAGCATGTGAAATGCATCCTTGGCTCACTGGATGCAGGGCTGGTGCAGACCGTCAGGAGTCAGGAAAGGAGGCAGGAAAAGCAGGCAGGGCAGGACCAGAAGGTCTGGGAGCCAGAGAAGAGCTTGGACTTGACCCCTTGATGGTGTCAGGCTTGCCTCTAGAAAGGTCACTCTGGACGCTACATGGAGGACAGCTTGGTCAGACAGGAAGCTGGGGTGATGAGGTAGGGGACCACTTCGATGCCCAGAAGGGAGAGGGCTGAAGTAGGGTATGGTGATGGGTGTGGGAAGGGGAGATGACACAAGGACAGAATCACGCAGGATCTGAAGCTATGAGAAGCAAAGAGTCTATCTGTTCCCTGCATTTACCTCTGTGTAGAGGGAAGCAGGTGAAACCCCATCTCCCAGGGTCAAGATCCTGGGTGTATGTCTTACTTGCCAGAAAGAGACACCCCTCCCAGGTGGAAGACCCACTGGGGCCTCACCTCCAGAGGCAGTCAGGTGGCTGTTGAGAGCGATGTTTCGCTGGCACATGGCCAAGAGGTCTGCACCGACATCTGGAATGACAGAAGGGCGGGCCAAAAAACCCCCCAGCCATTATGACACTTTTATCTCCCGAGTTTTTGCCTGGAGAGAGCGGGTATCAACAGTATGACCATGGGAATGTGCAAAACTCAAACTAGAGTAGTGTCTCCTGTATATTTTATTGCCAAAGTTAAACATGTTCACCTTAAGTCTCTTTTTAATGAACTTTTCTTTACATAAGAGATGATGATCCCTGTGGAGACAGTCTGTGCATGCCAGAGGAAAGGGAGAGCGCTCCCCCCTTCTACATTTTGTGAGCTTATAAAACATGCATGGTACGTCTCACAGTCCACCCCAAGTGTTTCTAACCAACCCCAAACCTGGTGTCATGGTTCCCATCTCACAGATGAAGAGACTTGAGCAATGTCACATAACTATTAAGAGCAAGGGCTGGGATTTGAACCCAGGTATCTTTGACCCCAAATCTAGGCCCCCTCTTTTATGACACCACAGAAAACTGGCCAGAATTAGAAAGGTGTTTGGATGTAATTAATGGATATGCAGAGCAGATGCAAACAGGCTGAAGGCATGTTCTCCTGTGCATGATTCACTGTCAAGGCCATCTGCACCTTTCCCCAGCCACCTGCTAGTCTGACCAGGCGGGGATTCCTATCGTTTCAGCAGAACCGAGTTGCAGTGCAGTGAAGCCTTGCTTCAGGGGAGGGCAAGGGGTGGTGGTGAAAGGGACAGCACTTTGCCAAAAAATAAATTTTCAATTAAGAGAACTTATGTGTGGGAGGCACAGAGTCTTATTAATGTCACCTGCCTGTCCACTGTGGCTATGATATCCCTACCCTACCCACTGTCTCCATCCCAGGGACCACACAGAGCCTGGTAAAGAGGGAGAGTTCCCTGCTCATGAAGGGACACATCTGTCCCTTCTCCTGGGCCATTGAGTGAAGAGAACATTGATGATGTGTGCCTGACAGCACATGACTGATTCAGAAGTTGTTAAGCCTTTATGATAATTTTGTCAAAATAGACCTTTGTGGGATTCTAACATGAAACAGTTAAAGAGAGGTGCAGCTCTGGCTGAGTTGGGGTAAGAGCCCTGGAACCCTGGGGCTGTTCCCTGACCTCTGATTGCATATGACCTTGGCCAGACATTTGACGTTAACCTCAGTCTACCCATTTGGACAAGGGGATGGTAATATGCTCCCTGGTGACTGCCCAGGGTCACTGTGAGGTTACAAGCAGACACTGATGTACATGAAAGGCTTCAGTAACCCTAACATGCCATCCAAGTGTGAGCTCTCTTGGATAAGACAACTTGATTACATCCTACTATTAGGCACTAGGCACAGAACACAGCTTTGGGGCCTTGCACTGTGGTTTGACTTCGAGAAGGTCTCACTGGCAATCTATATGAAATTGTCAAGGAGCATCAACTAAAGTGGCTGCTTGCAGACTCCTGATAATGCTTAACCTAGGTGCAAGAGACGTACCCATGAAAATGTGAACTAGGAATCGATGAAATGCGAATCACCTCAGCAGATACCATTTTCAACTGGTGATTAAAGGTTTAAAGCACAATAATGATACTTCTCTGATGAGATAATACGCTCATAAACTTAATACTTTTCCTATAAAAGCATGTTGGCAAGTCTGGAGTTCAAATGATAGCACCACGCTCATGTCGATTTGCTGGTTATGTAAGATATTACTACTGAAGGGAGCTGGTGAAGGGTATATGACACCTTGTGCACTATTTTAGCAACTTCTGTGTGAGTCTGTTATTTCAAAATTAAAAATTAAAAAGGAAATCAGTTGGCAATTATGTATTAATAGCTTAAGAAAGGTCACACTCCCTCCTAGGAATCTTGTCTAACAATGAACAAAGGTGCTCAGTACAGGGCAAATGACAAATGCAAAACAAACAAAAATATCATGGGAAAACCCAAAATGCCCAGCAAAAGGAAAATAGAAAAAAAAACTAACCTGGTCATTAAAATCCCATTTATAAATAATTTTTAATGACATGGGAAAACACTCTTAAAAATGTTTTTCCATACCTTTGGAGGATACAGTACTGAATATACGTATTTGATAGCTGCTATTGTTTGGGAGTACGTACACACAAAGGAACAAAGATTATAAAACAAATACAGTCCAAATATAGATTCTAAAACACATGCTCCCTGAGGAGAACAGCTGATGGGTTTATTCACCCCTGGATCTCCTGCATTGAGCCCTGCGCATAAGTGCTCAATAAACTGCACATGCTTCACTGAACCTGGGTATTCCAAAATTATGAGTAATTTTTATTTGCTGTTTTCAACATGTTTTCCACTAACAATAAACAAGATTTCTATAATTGGGGAAAAAATAACAAGCTTGTTTTTAAGCCTTATAAAAGGCACATTCTTCATGGTTTTCTGAGATGTTTGTCCTTTTTTGGGGGTGTGATCAGAGGTACCAGCAGAGCCGCTGGCACCTTCTGAAGTGGGTGCTGTGGTCAGCCCCCAAGGACTGAGTGTTGCGAGATCATTCTGACCTTATTGAGAAAACAATGGAGAATGGAGGCTGGAAAAAACCAAAGGAACAGGATGGCAACATTATTAGCAGCCAACATCCCATTTCTACTTCAAACTCACTTTTTTTACGATCAGTACACACTTTGTGAAGAGAGGACTTCCCCTGAGGCGGAGGGGTTACCTGTACAATACACAGTCTGTGCCACGCTGGCTGCAATGATGCTGGCGAGCCCCGTGCCTGCCCCGAGCTCCAGCACAGTGCGTCCCTGGAAGAGGTCCCATTGGAACAGGATGTAGTCAGCCAGGAACAGGGCACCCCGCCACACCTGGAGGGAGATGGTCAAGGAATGACAGGTGACATGAGGCTCTGGGGAGACCCTTCAGGGCCATGGGAAGTGGATAGGACCTACCCACCTGCTTGCCAACATCTTCCAGGGGTGTGGCCATGGTGTGCTCTGGACAGGATGGAAATCAAAAGAGAAAGGGCCACTGTGAAAATGGGGATGGACACAACAGAGATGAGGAGCACAGCAATCTGCATGCATGGTGGGATGGGCGTTGGTTTTGAGTATCTAAGGAGCAGCAGAAACTCAGGCTGTGCTACCAGCTGGGAGGGGACAGTTGAGCATTACTCACAGGCCAGCCACAAGGGCTCACTCACAGGTAGCTGGATCTCTCTGTCCCACAGTCTGAAGACCCGGGTCACAATAGCTCAACGTAATCAAACATGTACACCCACGTTCCATTTTTTATGGTTAATAACTACTTACTAAAATTGTCACATTTTTGTTACTGTGACCAATGGTATGCTTATAACAATTACAACTCATCCCAAAATATTTTGTACACTTAGAATCACATGAGAAGTTAACAAAATAAGCTTTGAGCTATTTTTTAGATAAAGAGAAGTATATAAGAAGTATGTTTAAGCACAAAATATGTTAGGATAAAATCTGGTGGTGGAAGTTGGGAGAAGAGAATATGAGACCAAGGAGAAAAAGGAATGATGGCAAACATTTTTGCTATTAATTAAGAATTGGCTCTTATATTTTTAAG
This sequence comes from Noctilio leporinus, assembly GCA_004026585.1. NCBI lineage: Eukaryota > Metazoa > Chordata > Mammalia > Chiroptera > Noctilionidae > Noctilio > Noctilio leporinus. The sequence goes on from PVIW01003375.1 coordinate 84,395, forward strand.
CGAGATGGGGATGGCTATCAAATTTAAACACACAACACATGCATAATAGGGTAGCTTCACATGCTTACTGGACTTGCAAGAATCAAATCACAAGCTCATAACACACAACACACAGGAGGCAGGACTGAGGGACCGAAGGAGGGGAGTAGTGTGGGTGATGCTCCCCTCCATGAGGGTCTGCCCTAGGAGGTGAAGAGGGTAGTCTGCTTTTGGTCCCTCAACTCAGGTATGAGCCTTTCTCTATGGCAAGGGTGCTACCATGTTTACAGATGAGTGCTTTCATACAACTGGGGCCCAGGACTTAGGCTAACTGCTCTGTCTGGTGCTCACCCGAAGCAGCTGCTGTCTGTCCCCAAGCCAGGTGAGAAACTGGCTGCATGCAGTCCTCCTGGGGACCCAGGCCTCTGCTCTGAGGTTTTTCTGGAACAAATCTGGCTAGAGATTTCTAACCTTCAGGTAGACTTATAATCTGATCCCTGAATAAAAGTAATTAGTGCATTGCCCACAGCATCTTGGCTGGATTTGAACTGGGGTTTGGAAGAAGCCACTTTTAGTAAAATATGCTTTCAGAAGGACTTCAGATTACTAAAGTCCAACATGTACCCACTTGGTTTGAAACTGGAGCAAAAGAATGTCCACTGAAACACCAACACTGAGCCCTTCACAGAACACGTACTAAATGGATATCTCGCCTGAGCCACGCCCTGGGAGTAATGATCACCACCCCATATTACAGAAAAAGACACTGAGACTGACTGAGGCTTGGCATTATGTTTGCAAAAGTTAAAGGGAAAGTACAACTTCTCTGAGTCAGGCACAGTGCTAAATGCTTTGTGAGTAAGGTTTCATTTAACCCTCAATCACTCAATGAAACAGGTTCAAGTGTTAGCTTAAAGGTAGGGAAGTGGAGCAGGCACGGGGCTGGCAAGTGGCAGATGTGGGAGGTCAAGTCAGGTTGCCTGCTGGTTACCTGCCTCTCCCTCCAGAAGGGAGAGATGTTTCTCTTCAAGTGAGGGAGGACCTGAATGGGTGCCATGGACATGGTTTAAAACACAGGAACTTGAACACTTCCAGCCAAATGGAGGTGTAGGTAAATAGGCTTTGCCATCTTCCACAACAATAAGGAGAAATATATAACTACTTCAAAACTAAAGACAACCAGAACTACCAGAAAACTGAACTGCATGGAAGTCCAACAAACCAAGTATATAAAGAAGCAATACTAATCCAGACAGGTGGGAGGGGCGGAGAGGATGTGGTGGCAGCAGTGGAGGCCAGCTGGTGGAAAGTGCAGTCACTTATCGTAAAAGTAAAGTCCCCTCCTGATTCCCAACCTCCCAGTAGACAACACCGCCTTCTACTTCTCAAAATTAACCACTGGGAATAGTTAGTGCATATTAATCCAGACCTTTCTGTGCATTTTTGTTTCCACTCATACTCGTATATAGTCATCCCTTGCTATTTGCAGGGACTGGGTTCAGGCCCACCTGCAGAAATCAAAATCCAGATGCCCACCTGGGCAGCAATTCCAGCTCCAGACTGGGCCTCGCAGCTCATGGCTCCAGTGCCAGGGAAAATAAAGCCTCATTGCTTCTGACTGTGAAAACCAGTGGGGGTTGGGGCAACGGAAGAAATGGCTGATCTCTCAGCAGAATCTGTTTGTTTAGAGGCCCCATGGTCCTAGAACATCTGCAAACCCACCCACTCTGGGAACCACAGCCAGGGCAACAGCTAGAGGGGTACCAGTCCCATACATACGGGAAACAGAAGAAATGCTTGGAAAAGGGGTGAGTGCTGAGCAAGTGGCGTTGTTCCCTCATAGACCCCTCCCTCAATATACAGTGCCACGATGTGGTGGAAAGAGGCTGCCCCTCACTGACAAATACCTAAGGGTTTGCACCTTACAAAGTAATAGGTGTGACAAATTTGCCTACGACATAGGCAAAGGCAGGAGGCTGTCAAGTTGATGAGACAAGAGAAGTATGGCACAAAAAAGGGAGCAGATCAATCCAGTGGGAGAACTAAGCGATGAGGAGATAACCAACCTAACAGACAGAGTTCAAAGCACTGGTGATAACAATGCTCACAGAGACTTGACAGAGAAGATTAAGTACGACAAGCACGTAAGGGAAGAAGTGAAGGTGAAACTAAGTGAAACAAAGGAAAATTCACATGAAACCAATGATGACGGGAAGGAAGCCCGGGTTTGAATCAACAATTTGGAACATAAGGAAGAAATACAGTCAACCAAGTACACAATGAAGAAACAAGAGTTGAAAAAAAAAGGGGAGCAAGTTAGAAACCTCTGGGACTACTTTAAATATGCCAACATCCAAATCACAGGGGTACCAGAGGAGAAGAGAAAGAGCAAGAAATTGAAAACTTATGTGAAAAAAGAATGAAGGAAAACTTCCCTAATTTGGTAAAGGAAATGGACGTGCAAGTCCAGAAAGCACGGAGTAACAAACAAGCTAGACCCAAAAAGGAACACACCCAGACACATCATAATTAAAATGCTAAAGCTTAAAGATAAAGAGAGAATATCAAAATCAGCAAGAGAAGCGAGAGTTACTTACAAAGAGGTTCCTATAAGACTATCAGCTGATTTCTCAAAAGAAATTTTGCTAGCAAGAAGTACTCAAAGTGATGAAAAGCAAGGACCTACAACCTAGATTTCTCTACCCAGCTAAACTATTATTTAGAATGGAAGGGCAGATAAAGTGCTTCCCAGACAAGGTAAAGCTAAAGGAGTTCATCGCCATCAAGACATTATTGTATGAAATATTAAGGGGACTCAGTTAATAAAAAGATTAAAAATATGAACATTAAAATGACAACAAACTCACAACTATCAACAGCAGAATCTAAAAAGTGAAATAAACAAACTAAGCAAACAACCAAAAGGGGAAGAGAATCATAGGTATGGAGATCATCTGGGAGACTGTCAGCTGGGAGGAGGAAGGGGGAGAAAGGGGGAAGTGGTGCAGGGATTAAGATGCATAACTGGTAGGTACAAAATAGACAGGAGGGTCTTAAGAACATTGTAGTAAATGGAGAAGCCAAACAACATACAGACATGACCCGTGGACATGAAGTAAGGGAGCAGGACTGCTGGAGGGAAGGTGGGTACTGGGTGGAGGGGCATAAAGGGAAAAAAATGGGACAACTATAACTGTAACAGCATAATCAATAAAATATAATTAAAAAAATCAAAACCCAGGGACTTACCTGGCAGGCTGAAGGCCTGTGTGTGTGTGTGTGTGTGTTTGTGTGTGTGCTGGGGGGGCTAGGGGTAAGTAAAGTGGCTCATGGGTCCTTGCTTTTGCAGCTCTGCTCCAGAGACCCTCAGTGTCAGCTGCTCCACCCCTGCCCCATCTATCTTCTCCAGACTTACAACTCCTAGGTGCCTCCCCTCATGTGGGTGTCCTACTGTCTTCCATTCTCTCCCTCTAGTCTGCCTGGCCTCGCCTCCACAGCATCCTCTGCTCCCCTATCCCAGGGACATCCTATCACCAGGATCTTGGTCAAATTTGGTAATTTTCTCTAAGATTTGTGGACATAAGTTACGTACTCAAGGGGTTGATTGGCTTCCCTTTATAGAGAACATGGACTGAGCTCAGACAGACCTATGTGGGACTAGGTTTTATCATGTTCTAGCAGGGTGACCCGAGTCACCAAACTCCTCAAAGCCAGAGCCACAGTTTGCTCTTTTACAAAATGCCGAAAATAACATCACCACCTCATTTGTGGGCTTAATGGCCTCCCTAAACAGGGTCAGGATGGATGGGGGTAGCACTCTTGCTCTAATTAAAAGTCAGTTTGTATTTAATTCCAGTAGCATCATAAGGACAGAAAAGCCTAGACTGAGCCTAACCCATGAGAAACTCTAGGGTTAGCAAATGGGGTGAGACAAACTGTTTTGGAATCTGATATGGATCCTGTCCCTGAGTGTAGTCTCCCGATCTGCAGGAAACTAGACTCTTTTCCTCAGTCAGTCTCCCTTCTCCCTGCTCAAATCAACTCCCAGGAACTAAAGCTGACAGTGCCTCACATTTATTGAATACCTACTATGCGCCAGACACTAATATTAGAGCTTTGTACATGCCATCTCTCACCCAGTTCCTCACGACCAGAGGTTATACCCATTTTACAAAGAAAAGGAGCTCTTAGAGGTTAAGGGACTTGCTCAATTCATACAGCCAGTGAAGAAGGCACTTAAAATCCAACAGCCTGAGTTCTAGCCCTACGTATTCTCAGAGTTCTCTTGGGGTCTCAGTTCCTTTACCTATAAAATGAGGAAAAGTGATCATAATTTACTTTGAACCTTTGGTCTGTGGCTTCCTAGCAGGTTTATGAATACACTTTTTAGGTTTTTGATAATCCCCTGGAAAACAAATTCTCCTCCAGGGAAGCTTTTAAAAATCAGTTTCTCAAATGGGTCTCATAACCTGAAAAAAAAATGGCTTGGTTCATGGATCACAGGAAAAGGATGGCCAGGAGAATGACATGTTTAGCATCTACCCTGTGCCAGGCCCCATAGTAGGCACTTTTGGGGCATTATTTATTAAACTATCACCAAAGCCTAGAAGGCCATTTCACAGGTGCAAAAACTGTGGTTCTGGGTGGGCAAGACATTGCCCAAGGTCAGCTGGCTTATGAGGGGCAGAGGTCAGTTCGAAACCCAGCTCTGCAGGATACTAGAGTCCCAGGCATTGTCTCCTATGTCACAGCACTATGGCAGCAGATGAAGTAATTAAGAGTTAATGGCTTAAATTTAAGCACTTGACTACATTTCTACTCTCCATCCTTTGGGCAGGTAGGGACCCACTGACAGTGATCTGAAAAGGAAAGTGAACTTCCAGGAGACAGGGAAGTGGGCAAGAGGGGAGCCCGTTAGCACTTTCCCGTGGGACTTTATTCTTAGCTTGCATGATGGTAAATTCCCAGAACATTAATTATTGGCATACCATGCATGAAATAACCAAGTCTGCCCTTTCTTTCCTTGGGGAGGTCAAAGTGAGGACTAAGCATGAAATGAACTATCATGGGCTGTGGTGCCACACAGACCTGAGTATGAATTGTGGCTCCGACAAATTTCTCAGCATCTCTGAGCCTCAGTTCCCTCCTCTGTGAAATGGGAATACTCATCATGGGCAAGGCTGTGAGGACCAGAGGTAATCCACGGAAATTGTGGAACAAGGTTCTGCTGTAAATTCCTTGTCTGGTACTTGCTGGTACCACATGTCAAGGATACCAAGTGTCCCACTGGAGTGGCCTAGACCACAGCCTGCCTGGTGCCAGCAGACACTCAGTAACTCAGTTGAACACATGGGCAGATGGCGATTAGAGATGCTGTTCTGTCTGTTTTAGAGAGCACCTCAATGGACTCCTTGCCCCTAACCCAGGTCAGTGCCCAGGTTTTCACCAAATAGAGTCAAACCAGAGGGCCTTGCCCCAAAATGAACAATGCTGGGGATGACAAGAGTGCTGGCTGTGTAGACAGATCACATGGATTCAGAACCTTCCTCACTGCCAAGTGGCATGGCCTTGGGCTTTTCACTTCCTCATCTGTACTCCCCATCAGAGGGGGCTGTAAAGAATGTGAAATGATGTAGGTAAATTGTCAGAACACGACAGGTGTTTAACTAGTACTCTGGATCCTTGGCACTCCTGGCATTTTCAGGAATCTGAAATCCTGGTGTCACCAAACCCCTCTGCTTCACCCCTATGCCTAGGTGGTGGATGCTCTTGATCTGGTCTGCTTGCCTTTTTCCCACCACACTTCTGTTTCTTTTGTCACCTCTCTTTCCCCATTTGGCTCCTAGGTCCCAGGTCCATCTGATTGGTCCACAAAACTCCTCTAGATTAATTCTTGTCCCTCTGCCTCTCATGGCTCCCTGTTGCTGGCCAAGCTAGCTGAGTGTTCCACATCCGTATCCCTGACCTACACCACCAGCACTTCAAGTTGGGTCAGACATCAATGTGCAAAGTAGCAGCAGCAGCAGGGCTTCCTGGAGGAGGTGATGATGAATGGCTTCAATACCCTGGCCTGGGCCTCAACACAGAGCTAACACTTGAATACACTGTGACCTGATCAACACTGAGGTGCTGTCTTAGTGGCAGATGAGCAAGGTCTTTATTTACCTATTTTGATGATATCATGTGTGCTGTTTTCCTGTGCTTCATCTTCCAGGATGTCATCTTCTTCCTGCGTTATAATCATGGGATGTACCTTGTCTCTTGGATGCCATGCATGCTCAGAATCAGAGGCAGCTCGAGGTCTTCTCATGACGTCCAAATCTCCATCTTCATCCAGCTGAACTCCTGCCCCTTCCTGGCCAGTGGTGTCAGCACTGGCCTGGAAGGAAAAACTGTCACTGCTGCAGCTACTCCCAGGAGACTCAGTGCTGCCTGTCCTAGCAGGAGTCTCCTCTGTGGGAACATCTCTGTAATCACTACCCTCAGTCCCTGAGTCTATCTGAGAATCTTGGCTCCACACAATCTTGAAATGGGACAGAAAAACTGAAAGACAAAACACAAAAGGAGAATATTTCCAGCTGTGTTCTTTTTCTCTCCTTTGAGAAGTTGATTTCTGAAGTTTTAAGGGCCAGGTGGAGACATATTAAGACAGCAGAAGAGGCCCATTTGATTCAGCCATGATACTGGGGCCACCAAAGCAGCCAAAACTACCACTGAGAGCAGCTACCATTTGATGAGCATCTACAATGTAGGCCCTCAGCCCACATTATCTTATTGAATCCTCACAGTTGCTATGAAGATAGTAGTAATGGCTCCATCTAAGAGATATTACAAGTCTCTAAACTGAGGCTTAGAAGTTAAGTGAGCTGACAAAACTACACAACTTTGAAGGTGGCTGAGGCTATGGTAAGACTCAAAACTAGTTTGCTCAACTGCTAAGCTGATGCCCTTCTCATACACTATTTTACTTCTTAAGGTGTGGTGGACAGAACAAGGATGGACACCAAGTATCCTTCACCATCTGTTGGCCAGGAGAATTTCAGTAATAGTGTGCCAGGAGAGGTGGGCTGGAGGCGGGAGGCACAAGGACTTGGGCAGGCAGTCCTAGGTAGAGTCCTGCATCTTACCAGGCTGTCTGACCTTCGGCAAGTCACTTATCTGTTCTGAGCCTCAGTTTCTAGAATCTAGGAATCCAAATTGAGACATGAGGGAAGGGTGTTATTAGTTACACCAGAATTACAAGCTAATACATGGTGACCAGAGCTAGGGAGAGTGGCCAGGTCTGACATGACCTCTTAGGAGCCAGGGCTAAAAGTAAGATGTTCTGGGAAGTAAACAGCAAAAGCAAAGGCAATGAGGAAGATGTGTGCAGTGTGTAGGGGACAGAAAGTAGTGGAAAGTGGTCACTGGGCAATAAAGAAGTGGAAAATAACTGTGGACACATTGGCAGGAGTTGGTTTGGGCTGGGACTTACAGGGCAAGCTGAGGTGCCTAATTTTATTCTAAGAACAAGGGGAAGCCACTGGAGGGTCTAAATTAGGGCAGTGATGTGATGTGATTTACACTTTCAAGAGATCCCCTTGGCTTCCAGGGAGATGAGTGGGGGAGACTACAGGAGAAAAGCAAAGGAGTCCTGGTGGGAGGAGCTGGAGACAGCCAGCCAGGGATGAAGAGCGCTGGGCTGGAGTAGTGGGGACTGAAGGCTGTGGGCAGGTGGAGCCCAGTGTCCCGTCTCCCTATTGGACCTCGGGCTCCCTGTGGCAGAGCTCCGCCCATTCACTTTTGCTTTTCCAGGTTCAAGGCTTGGGGCGGTCATAAAGCAGGGACTCATAGTTTACTCAATGAAAGGAAAGCACTTAATAAGTGGTCAATCCCCCACCCCCCTCTTCCTGGAAATGAGCGTAAGGAAACCAAATAGGACTCATAGGCTGCTGGGTCCCTCTACACACACCAGGATCTTACCAGGCTGTCCCATGCTGTTAAGCCGCACCATGAGGTGTCTCTGGTTGGGGGTGTAGAGGTGGACGTCTGACAGCACGGTGTCACTTCTGAAGGTGACCTCGTCCATGGTTAGGGTGGGATCCGGCTACCATGGCCCGGGCTCCGCATTAATGGCAGCAGAGCAGCACCTGAGAGACAACAGGTCCTCAGGACAGCAGGTCCCAAAGGAGGCAGTAATATAGTCCACGTTGCCCAGCCAGGGGATAAATAGCTTTGTATCACCTGGGGCAAGTGCTTCCTTCTCAATTCTTTTAATTTTTCCTAAAGGAGAGAGAGTCTCCAAGCCTGGGCAAGGGGAAAGAACTCAACTAGAATTGTGTTATTTTGGTTACAATGTGTTCCTTTTCACAGTCTCTTATTTATGGTATAAAGTTTTCCTTCCCTTTTAATTTTCTCCAACTTTATTATGAAGCTTTTCAAACAGACAAAACATTTGAGGGTATAACACGTAACAACCATGCACTCACTGGTCAGAGCGAATCAATGACGATCAACATTTTGTCACGTGCGCTCGCTCTGAGCCTGAGCGTGAAGAGTTGGGCTTGAGGTCCGTGGCAGGACCTCAAGGCCGGCCTGGTGCCAGGAGAACGCCCCGCCCCGCATCCTAACCCGTCCCGCCGCCTCTCCCAACAGCTTACCCGCCACCGGCCCACCCTGGAGTCCCACTCAGGTCTCCCGCCGCAGGGCTCAGACCGCCGCCATGGTGCTAGACCTGCGCAGGCGTAGCCCCACCCACTGTGCGTGCGTCGGGCCGCCGGCACCCCGCCCCCGCCCCTTGCTCCCGCCCCGCCCCCTCCCCTTGCTCCCGCCCCGCGGGCGTGCGGGGACCGCCCCGAGCTCCTGCGGGTCTGGCTCTGGGTGCTAGCGAGCTGCAGTTCTCACCCGCGCGCGTCCGCTAGGGTGGCCGGCCTGCCTGAACCGGCCTGGTGGTCTCCGTGGGGGAGGCCGTTAGATAACTCGCCCGACATCGCCCGGCTGCTAAGTGGAGAGGCTTTAATTCCAACTTGGGTAATAGGGCTGTAGCGCTTGTGCTATTAACCAGCACGACAGCTAGGTATTATTGTTATAATCTTTGCTGTTAGTGCCCATTATTAATAATAGCTGGTAGTTATTTCATTCATTCATCTATTCATCAAATGCCCAGCCATGGCGAATGAAGAATCTCAGCCTTATTATTATTTTTTTTAAATCTTATTGTTGTTGTATTACATCCATCCCCTTTTTGCTCCCCTCTAAGAATCTCAGTCTTAATTGGAGTCTAATAGGAAATGAAATCCGATGCAAATGTTTCAGTTCCAGTGAACTTCCAAGCACCCACGGCCACAGATGTAAAATGCATTTGTGAGCTCGAGTGCACACACAGCACCTCAGCTGGCTCTTTTCGTCTTAGTTTCTAAATGGATTTCTCTTTCGAGACAAAAGAGGCTCAATATCAATTTCACTGTTACTGTTGACAAAACACAGTGACGGGATGGGGAGAGGGGTGTTTGATAGGGTGACCAAGCAACATAATTTTTATTTGTTTGTTTGTTTTAAGCAGATTGTGTTTCCTGAACTCCCCAGAATATTAAATAGAGCGCCAGCTGGCCGTCTTAAGAATCTGTTGAGGTCCTGGTACAGATGTCCCCAGGGGGAGTCGCTGCTGGGAGGGCATGGAGGAAGGCTTTCTACATTCCTGAGTCGCAGTTATTTACTAGCCACTCTGCTGACCCCTCCACTAGCAGCTTCGGCCTTCATCCGCACAACCACCCCTGAGGTTCAGAGAGGTGAAGTTCCTTGCTCAAAGTCACCCGTCCCTGAGTGGCAGAGCTGGGATCAAGCATTATTACAGCGAAAGGTCCTTTTAGCACTAGGAGCAGATGACTTCCTCTGAGAGTCTCCTCCAAGGCTTGGAGATGCAGGGGTCATGGAGATAACTCACGTATGCTGGCGTGTACATTAGCATGGCCACCTGGGCTAATATGTCATGTACGCAACTAAGTGGACAAACTGCCAGATGTGTGTCAAGAAGCCAGAAGCCAGTTTGCAGGAAATTGCTATCAGGTGATTATTATTATCCAAGCAGCCCCTTTTCTAAATTTGGTATGTTTACGAAAGGCTTGATGTGTTTTCCCAATCAGCCCTAGAAAATTTTGTCTTGGAGAGAGAGCTTTTCTCCTCTCCTAGGTCTGCTGAAAGCAGGCAGTTATAATCTGTCCCCTGCCTCACACCAGCTTCAAACAGCAATTGCTACAAATGCACATGGTTTGCCTCCCTGGTTCCTGGTTCTGGGTGGACAGGCACCAAACCGACCTTCATTCAGGTGGTTCAAATCCCCAGCTCTGCCACTGATTAATCATATCCACTCATTCAATAAATAATCGTGGAGGGCTTTTCACATGCTAGGTTTGGGCAAGTTATTTTATTTCTCTGACATTTAATTTCTTAATTTTTCTAGCAGTAATAGTAATACCTACCATAAAGTGTGTGAATGAGTGAGATATAACATGTGGAAAGTTCCAGGCTCAACTCTTCCCCCAACTTCTTGAGGTGACCTGACAATATGTGGTGTATTTTAAAGAATCCACCAAATTTATTGAGTTTACCAAGTCATAGTGTTAGATTTTTTTAAAAAGCAAGTTACAGTGTCATAATAATTGTACAAGTTACATAAGAGGAAAAACACCAAATACTGTGTTTTCTCAGGATATGCATGTTATGTAAATGCACAGAGAAAAGTCTGGAAAGATGCCTTCAAAATGACATAGTTTCTTTTTGGCCGGGGGCTGAGATAGGGATAGGCCCAAGAAGACTTAGTTTTGATTTTTAAAGAGATACATCATTTTACTTGTATAGTTATAACTTTATTTTAAAGTGAAATTACAAAGGGGCTTTTGCTAGTCAAGTGTAGGACAATATGAGAATTGAAATTAATAGTGGCAAGAATAAAATAATAAAAATTGTTTATGTGAATAGTACTCAAATGGACCTTTATCCTTTTGGACTGCTCTAACAACATATCATAGGCTGTGTGGTTTATAAACAACAGAAATTTATTTCTCACAGTTCTAGAGGCTGTAAGTCCAATATCCAACAAGGTCAGGTTCTAGTGAGGCCCTCTTAGGCTGGTACACACATTCAGACCATAGCACACAAATGTTTTAAAAACACTACAACCTTGCACACAAATGTGCATAAGAACAATATAACAGAAAAAAAAAGAAAGAAAGAAAGAAAAGAAAAGAAAAGGAAAAAGAAAAAAAAAAAAAAAAGAAACAGGCCCTGACTGGTGGCACAGTGGATAAGGTGCCAGCCTGCTAACTCAAAGTCGCTGGTTCGATTCCCAGCCAGGGTACATAACCAGATTGCAAGCCAGGTCTCCAGCCAGTTCTATAGCTAGGGGGAGGTGAAAGCCAGCCATACATTGACATTTCTCTCCCTCTCAGCTTTTCTCCCTTCCCCTCTCTCTAAAAATAGTAACTAAAATCTTTTTAAAAACCTCCTTTAAAAAAAGAAAAAAAAAAGATGAAACAACCCAAATGCCCATCAACTGGAAAATGGATAACTAGAATGTTGGTGATCCATGTAATAGAATATTTTCCAGCTGTAAAATGGAACAAAGTTCTGATACATGTTACAATGTGGATGAACCTTGAAAACATGATACTAAGTGAAATAAGCCCGCAAAGGCCACATATTGTATGATTCTACTCATATGAAATATCTAGAAAAGGTAAATCCGTGGAGACAATAAACAGATGAGTGGTTACCAGGGGTTGGGGGAGGGGACAATGGGAAGTAACTGCTCAGTGGGTATGAAGTCTTCTTATTTAAAAAAATTTTTTTATATTTATTTTTAAAGAGGGGGGAAGGCAAGAAGAAAGACAGGGAGGGAAACAACTGTAGGTTGCCTCTCATGCACCCCCAACTAAGGACTTGGCCCACAACCCAAGCTTGTGCCCTGAGTGGGAATTGAACCTGCGACCTTCCAGTTTGCAGAAAGGTGCTCAATCTACTGAGCTACACCAGCCAGGGCTGAAGTCTTCTTTTGAGTGATGAAAATGCTTGGGAACTAGATAGAGGTGATAGTTGTATAACATTGTGAAAACACAAAATGCTGCTGAATTGTGCAGTTTAAAATGGTGAATTTTATCTTATGTAAATTTTACTTCAATAAAAACAATCCATGAGTTCATAATGATAATATCATAAAAATTTTAAAGAAAGGGGGTGGATGGAAAGCTGCAATGAATAATTGCAGAAGGATGAATAAAAATAGAAAGGTACTCTTTAAGTCACCATAAAATGAGTGTTCCAGACCAAAATCTTTTTTTTTTTTTTTTTTTTACCAATATCAATGGTCAATTTATTGGTAGTGTAAGACTAATATTGCTCCATTGACTCAACTGCTCTGATTCATTTTCCTTCACTTTTTTTTTCAGACAAAAATCTTTAATGGATGTTAAAACCTTTGGGAGGAAGACTGTCGTGGGACAGGATTTTGACAGGCCCTCGCTTGACCATGCCAGCACCCTGATCTCAGACCAGCTGCCAGAACTGTGAGCAGTACATTTCTGCTGTTCGTAAGCTGCCTGAGTGGACTAAGATTAGGTATAATATATGCACCATAAAATTCATCATTTAAAGTGTACAAATCAGTGGATTTAGTAAATTCACAGGTTGTACAGCCGTCACCACTATCTAATTCCAGAACATGTTCATCACCCTAGAACAAAACCCCATGCCCATGAGCATTCATTCCCCATTGCCCTATTTCGTGGAGACCCTTATCTATCTCCTTTCCTTCTCTATGGACTTGCCCCTTTTGATATTTCATATAAATGGAAATTTATACTATGTACTATTTTGTGTTTGGCTTCTTTCATACAGCTTAGCTTGTTTCCAAGTTTCATACATGTTGTAACATGTATCAGCACATAATCATTTTTAATAGTCAAATAATATTCCATTGTATAGATATATCTCATTTATTTACCCATTCATTAGTGGGTGAACATTTAGATTAGTTCTACTTTCTGGCTATTATGAATAATAGCGCTATGAACATTCATGTGATTGGGTGGACATAAAGTTTCATTTCTCCTGGCTGCACACCTAAGAGTGGAATTGCTCAGTCTTTTGATAACTATGTTTAACCTTTTAAGGCACTATCAGACTGTTTTTCAAAATGGCTGCACAATTTGATATTCCCTCTAGCTGAATATGAAAGTTCTGGTTGCCTGAAGCTTAATCTTCTTGGGAAGCTCTTGGAACCAGTGTAAAACATTTATCACCCAAGGGGCAAGGGCACTGGAGTGTTTATACGAAATCCCACAGTCATAGGTTTAGGGCTGCTAATTATTGCATTACTTCGCTTTTCTGCTTGGCTGTATGTGAGCAGAGTGATTCCAGAGAAAGCTTTCTGATGCTTCCAGACTCCGATGCGTGGAGTGGGAGGAGGAGGGGATATCGTGTGGGAACCTTATCACCTGCTACTGTTATTCTTGTGAACTAATCTAAGACCACCTAGCCCATCTTCATATCCTCCAAAGGGCTGCAGATGGCCCGCTGCAGTGTTAAAACCTCAGGGTTGAGGGTTTGTAGTGGGTGCAAAGTATCCTTCAACATTTTTTGTCCACCTGGAATCTCTGAAAGTAACTTTCTTTGGAAATATAGTCCTACCTTGGTACACTCTGGCTTCAGAACTTGTCAAACCCTGTATACATTGCATTTTGACCCGAAAATATGTTTCAGCCCTTGATGCTTGCTCTTCTAGCTCGTTGCACGTGCTAGAACTTGTGTAAGTCATGCTGCTGCCCCACAAGAGTACATCATTCTGTACGTGTCGGTTTAGGCCCTCTTCACGATTTCTGGAATGAGTGAACACCAAGTACCCAGGTACCCATGTAGGGCCTTTGTAGATGTAATTAATTAAGGATCTTGAGACAAAAATCATCCTGGATTTACAGTGGGACCCCCTAAATTCTTATACAAAAAGGAGGGAATGCAGAGAGAAGGTGGCGATGTGAAGACAAACAGAAATTGGAGTGATGTATCTACAAGCCAGGGAATGCAAAGACTGTGGGGAATGCCAGAGTCAGGAGGGAGGCATGGAACAGACCCTCCCTCGGAGCCTCCTGCCTGCACCAACCCTGCGGACACCTGGGTTTCGGCCCTCTGCCTCCAGAACTGTGAGAGAATAAAATCCTGTTTTTTGTTTCTTTTAAGATTTTATTTATTATTTTTAGAAAGAGGGGAAGAGAGAGAGGCAGAGAGGGAGACAGGTACTTTTCACCTGCCTCCAGCCACAGGCCTGACTGGAGACCTGGCTTGCAACCTTGTTATGTGCCCTGGCTTGGGAATCGAACCTGTGTCCTTTGGGTTCGCAGGCCGGCGCCTTACCCACTGTGCTACCAGCCAGGGTGAAAATCCTGTTGTTTTAAGCCACCCGGTGTATAGTACTCAAAACAGGAATAGTCTCAGCTGCTTCGTGCCTTTAGGCTTTGCTGTCTGCCTGACTCAGGATGCCAGTGCTGAGTCAAGTGTCCATGTCCACAACCAGCCCTTCTCATCCTACAGTTCACAGCAAAAATTATCTGCTCAGATAGCATCCCAGCCCATCCTGTCACATGTCGCACCCTACCATCGGCCCAAGTACCTTCCTATAGCACCTTTGTTTTATTTTCTGCGTAGGCTTATCACTCTCAGGATTGACCTTTTATTTATTTTTTACTTATTTATTATTGACCTCCTGTGCTAGAATGTAGACTGCAGGAGAGCAGAACCTTGCCTGTGCAGATCAGGTTACAATGCCAGCACCTGTGCGGACACAGCTGAGGAACTCCGCGGCATGAACAAGGGCTGGAGACCTTTGAAGTGCTGCTCACTCGCTGTTGCCCTGGATGGCCTCTGGGGGATGCAATTCAGAGAAGCTGGCCTTGACATCCCATCCCGCCCACTCCCTCTGTGCGGTGGAGAGAAGAGGATTTAGTGATTCACTTAAATCTGGGTCAAAATGTTCTCTTTTGAGGAGAGCTTAAGAAGTCACCCTGTTGCCTCCTGTGGCTGACATTGGGAGAATAATTAGTGTTTCCAATTGTCACGAGCCTACTCTGTTTTTCTTTTTAGTAGGTTATCCCAGGCCCCAGCATGCTGGTGGAGGACTTCGAGCAGAGATTCTCTTCTCAGCCAGACTCCCTCCCTCCTTTGTTTACGGCTATCTCCTAGTATAGTGTCCTATCACTGCATACTGGCATTTTTGGTAAGCTCCCAGTGCAGTTGTAAGGGATCTAGATAGTGGGGTGCATCACCTCTGATACCCACAGTGGCAAGCATGTGATAGGGGCGGGAAAGGGGGAAGTCTAATGAAGCATCTTCCCAAGGGAGGATTAACCACTTTTTTACTGTCACTGCCCGAATGGGTCTCTCATCTGATTTTTATTGCATTTTATTTCAATCTCATCTGTTTCCTTCATAGATCGATCTTTTCTACTTGTGTTAGGGGCAGTGACTCTGGAATATGAAGCCACATCCTGGTTATTTATTCCCAGACAAGTGGAAAATATGCCAGACATCTTGAGTGCTTTATTACTGTTAGCGTTCACAACCGTCCTGTGAGTAAGGTATCGTCATTCCCACTTTATAGACAAAGTCAGGGAGGTTAAATCATGGGCCCAATGCCCTTTCCTTTCCTTTCCTTTCCTTTCTTTCCATTCCCTTCCCTTCCCTTCCCTTCCCTTCCCTTCCCTTCCCTTCCCTTCCCTTTCTTTTTCTCACCTCCCCTTCTTTCTTAAAACATCTTTTAAAAACAAATAAACTATTTTTTAGAGCAGTTATAAGTTCACAGCAAAATTGAATGGAAAGTGCAGAGATTTACCCTCCGCTCCCTCCTACACATTCACAGTCTATCTCACTATCAATTTCTGCCCTCCTACTCCACCACCAGCATGGATTACAGTGGGTGAATCTGGGATTGACCCCTTCCTGTGAGACTTTTGGTGACCTCTGTGAATAGCTTTCTCCTGGGTGATCTGGGACAAGATTATTCAGTGCCTTCTCCTCTTCAATGCCTCCCCCATCCCCTGGGACTGAGAGTGGGGGGGAATATTTGGTCAGTCAGAATGCAGACAGCTCCTTTCATTCTATTTTAGGCCTTTGTGATCCATTTATTTTTCTCCCTCTAGTTTGCATTTTTCTTTCTTAGCTGATGTACTCCATGAGCCTTCAGATCTCACAAATGTACTTTGATTATATGAATCACCATCAGTTCCTTTTATCTTGGGAACATTGTACAAAGCAAATTTAGTTAATACAGAGGGGTGACCCACATCTTCCAGGGTCTGCCTGAAGAGCACTGTGGAGGAGGGGGCAGGGGTTGAGGCCTTATTGCCTGAGAACTGACAGCCACCTGTACATACCCCCCACTCCTGCTCCCATTAAGCAGTGCAGAACACAGTGCCCTTAGCTCAGCTGCTTGCTGCACGGTTGCATATATTATGTCTGATTTTCCAGGCTGTCTACCTTAAGAGGGGGGTACCATTTTGCAAATCAACAAATAGGCTCAGAGAGGTGAAGTCACTTGCCTGTAGCCACTCAGCTCCTAGCAGGTTGGCCCAGGTGGGTCTGGCTCTGAAAAGTGTTTCGGAAAAGTGAAGTGGGTTTTCTAAAATGTGCTCCCAACTGGCTGGAGTCGGGCAGCCTAAGTGCCAGTCTTGGCCCTGCCCCTATGTTCTCTGTCTTGCTCAGGTTCTCCCAGAAACAGATTTAGAGATGGGATTCATGGGCAAGTGATTTATCAAGGAAGGGCTTCAGGAGAAACAGAAAGGGAGTGAGGGAGGCAGGAAAGGGAGAGGGAGACCAGCAGGTGAGAGCAAACTTGGGTGGAATTCCAGCTTCAGCCTGATCCTGCGGGGAATTCTCGAGCATAAAATAGCATCCTAGCCTCTGTCTTACCTTGAGGCAAGTGTAGGAGTTTCCTAGAACTATTGTAAGAAATGACCAAACTGGGTGGCTTAAGATGGCAGAAAGTTATTCTCTTATAGTCCTGGATGCCAGACACCTGAAATCGAGGTGTGGCAAGGTCATCATCCCTGTGAAGGATCTGGGGAAGGACCTGTCCCAGGCTTGTCTTCTAGCTTCTGGTGACCACCAGCTATCCTGGGTGTTGCTTGGCTTGTAGATACATCACTCTGCTCTCTACCTCCACCTTCCAATGGTCATCTCCCCTGTGTGCCTGTGTCTTCTACGGACATGTCCTTGGATTTAGAACCTTTACAGATAATCCAAGATGGTCTTTCTGATGCCAGACCCACTCTACCGTCTAATCCATTATTCACTCTTTCCCCATGACTGACCCTGCACAGCTCCGTGTCTATTTGGATGGCTTGATTGGAGCTTCCAAAATCTGTGATGACTAATTTATGCTAAAAGATGTAATGATGTGTATGGGGAACCTCACAACAAATGAAAGGAAAAGCTGGAAAAACCAGGCCTTGGAAGGAGCAGAGTCCAGAGGGGCTCAGAAAAATTTAGGACAGAAGCAAGGGGACTTTCTTCAAGGCATTACCATAGAAATGAGTCAACTCCACATCCCAGGTGCTTTCTTTCCTTAAATTCTCTACTTCTGATGCAAATTCCAGAAAGGGGAGCATCTGATTGGCCAGTGTATGGGGTATTCTGATCACTCCCCAGTGTGTCAGCCACCCGAGGCTGCTGCTGCTGGTTTTACAATAAGCATTCTCTCTCCCTCTGGGTCTTTGTATTTAGAATGCCTTTTCTCTTGACTTGTCTGTTGGTCAGTCCCTACATATCCTCCAATCTTTCTATCCTCTGGAGTTTTCCCCATTTCCTTGCCAGAATGAATTAAGGGAAGTCTGCTTTCACAGGGGAACATATGTTCACTTCTGTCAGCTCCTTGAGATAGCTCTGTTTTCTTCCTCCCTGTTTCTCTACCCTCCTAGCCAGCCCCTAGCCAGCTACAGGCATATGGTGCCAGCTCAATAAATAATGACTTTCTGTAGGACTTTGGATATTTTCCCTCTTCTGTGGAGGAATTTTAGCTGCAGGGGAAAAGGGCAACTTGTGCAAAACAAAACTTTCGATTTCTTCTTTCTCTTCTGGGAAAACATGTTGCAGTCAGTCCAAGCTCTTTGGAGAAAGAAAGAGCAAGAGAACTTGGGGTGGAGAGGGGCTATTCAGGGAGGGTGAGGTGGTGGAAAAGAGTGGCAGGCAAACCAGAGGTGTTTTGCATGCTCTGGAATAAAGAGAGTGCATGTGGGAGCTGGAGAGAGGGAGGCTGGAATACCAGGAGACGGGAGCATACAGGAGCTGGTGGGCCAGGGATGGGGGATAATCAGAATCAACAGCCCTCCCCTGTCAGGCAATGTGATGTGCGCACAAAGGACTGAACTTGGGTCTACTGCCATACCACCCCGAATGCGCCTGATCTTGTCTGATTTCGGAAGGACTGAACTTGGGAGCCTTGGGTTTAAGTCCAGACTCTTTTGATAATGAGCTATGTAAATTTGGACAAGCTATTTATGTCTCAAGAGTCTCAGTTTCTTTCATCTATAAAAGGGAGCTGCCCACCTGTCAGAGTTATGTTTTAGGGATTAAAGGGAACAGGTACCAGCTTGGTACCTGGTGTATAACAGTTGCTAAATAAACACAGACAGACTCCTCTCTTCAGTTCTTGAAGAGTTCATATATAATCAGGGTCAGAGAATTATGGTTCTATGCTAAATCCAGCCCAGCTGCCTACTTTTGTAAGTGAAATTGCATTGGCACGCAGTCAGCACAGTCAGGCCCGCTCATTACAATTGTTTATGGCTGATTCCATGTTACAAAGACAGAGGTGACTAGCTGTGATAGAGATCATATGGCCAGGAATATCTTAGATATTTACTATTTTACTATTCCCTTCCCTTAGGAAAAAATGGCTGACCCTTTATACACACACACACACGCGCGCGCGCGCGCACACACACACACACACACATAGATATGTAGCCTTTTCTCTCTCTAGATTGTCACTGATTTGAGGCTGTAGACTAGGGGACCCAAACTCAAATATGGCCTGGCCAGCCCTACCACCACGTGGTTTGCTTACGTAAACATTTCTTTAGCTAAATATGCTATTGTCCGTTTTTCTTGAAAAGACATTTTCTTGAAATGAGCTCTTAAATTTAAAAATAATTTTTTAAAAAGATTCTATTTATTATTTTCAGAGAGAGGGGAATGGATAGAGGCAGAGAGAGAGAGAAACATCAATGTATGGTTGCCTTTTACCTGCCTCCAGCCATAGACCTGGCTGGAGACCTGGCTTGGGAATTGAACCAGCGACTATTGGGTGCGACTGTTGGGTTTGCAGGCTGGTGCCTTATCCACTGTGCTACCAGCCAGGGAGGGAAACATGAGCCAGGGAGGGAAACATGAGCTCTTGATTGAACTCTTCTTCTTCTTCTTTTTTTTTTTTTTTAAGATTTTATTTCATTATTTTTAGAAAGAGGGGGAGGGAGAGAGACATCAATGTATGGTTACATTTCACCTGCCTCCAGCCACAGACCTAACTGGAGACCTGGTTTGCAATCTGGTTATGTTGCCCTGGCTGGGAAATCGAACCTGAGACCTTTGGGTTCGCAGGCCGGCGCCTTAACCATTGTGCTACCAGCCAGGGCTGTGATTGAACTCTTCTTAACTGTGGGTCTGTTTTCCATGTTTAATAGAGATGGGATACTAAGAAATTTATTTATTCATTCAACAAGTGTTTATTGAGTGCATGCTATGTGTCAGGCAGTCTTCCATAAGCTGGGAATAAAGCAGTGAACAAAAGGGGCAACCCCTGCTGCCATCACAGAATTTATGTTCTAGTGGGAGGGAGAGACAATGCACCAATTAACTTGCAACATTGGTGCTGATAACTGCTGCTGCCAAAGGTGAGGCATTAGAACAGGATGGAGATAGCTGGAGGATATATAGGATTCAGTGGTCAGGAAAAAGTAATTTTGAATGCGTGGTCTCTCTCTTTGAGCTCAGGCAAAAATTTCTGTACTCGAATAAGCTCTGTAAGAGAGGGATGATAAAACTCCGTTCAGTGCTGGATATAAAATAGACACATTAGAAGACCTGGTCCTTGTTCCTCATGGAGTTCACATTCAAGGGGTAGGGGGAGACAGATAATAACAATAGCAATCATAGTAATAGGCAATCTCTACTCAGCCCTTTCTGCTGGTTGACATTGTTCTAATTACTTCATATGTGTGACCTTGTCTAATCCGGTGGCTTCAAGTGATGCAAAGAAGAATTGTATGGTATTCTGAGAGCTCACAGTGGACGTGGCTGAGATGTCTTTTCTACATCTTACTTAGAGTTGTCTTGAATATCAGAAGGTCTAGACTGCAGCACTGTCTAATATGGTAATCACTGGTTCCATGTGACTGTTGAGTACTTAAATTGTGGCCAGTGCCACTGAGCAACTACGTCTTAAATCCTTAAAATTTTCATCAATTTAAAATTAAATAGCCACATGTGACTAGTGGCTATGATTGTGGATAACATAGCTCTAATACATGTAATATATAAAATGTGTTCTAAACCTACTATTTTATTCATGCTTCATTTGCTAAAACCCAGCTATCCAGTTACTTAATATTTTTTTAAATCAACTCACCATGTAAAAATAATCTTTAGAAGAACCCTGCATACTTCTACTGAAATGGAAAATGTCCATTTCTTGCCACGAAGAAAGGTAGTTATTAAAGTGAACATCATGGAGATGAGACAGAGATACTCAGTTTTTACCTGGAACTGCCCAAGTCTGAGCCTGGAGCTTGCTCCATGTTGGTTAAAGAGGGAAACCAACAAGTGTTAGGTTTGAAGGCTTTTGTTCTAGTACCACATTGGAGTTTTTTCCCAGGGACAATCAGAAGGACTGAGGAAGAGCCAGAGCCAGAAAGTAACTGGCTGGCTTTCTCTGTGGTGAGATATTACTCAGTCTTTGACACCATCTGAAAACACTTTCAATCCCACCCACCTCCTGAGAATGCAGCCTGACTTGGGACCTTGGTCTCCATGCAAGCCACAGCTACCCTGTTCACCATTTTCTCTCCAGGGCCTGGCACATGACTTGGCACATAGTAGATGCTCAATAAATAGGTATTGAGTACTTCACATCCTGGTTTACCCTTTGGGATCTTTTACCTCCCCTGCCACACTTGTCATCTTCATATTTGTGGCCTTGGGCATGAGGCATGGGAATGAAGAGGCTGTGCACAATGACAGTGCCCCATTGTCTTCTCCCCTATCTAGATCTCCAAAAAAAAAAAAAAAAAAAAAAAAAAATCAATCTCATTACAGCCCCAGTAGTTTTCTGTCAGAAATGGTCTTGGCAAGCAGATAACAGGGTGACTGTTTGAGTTAGTGCAGAATTGGGGATGGTCTCAATCAGCGTCTTCATTACCTATAATAATGTGTTTGGATATAACACATGTCCATGGGTAGATGGGAAGAGCCTACCATACACCTAACTAGGCAGGAGGAAGAATCATTGGGAAAACCTATGAAACTATTCCTGACCTTAAAAGGGAGGTTTCTGGGGGACATGGTTCTCCTTCTGCTGGGCTCAGAGCATCTTGTTTCTCTTTGAAGCAGGAATTGGAGAGGTTAGGAATTTGGGCTCTGGGCAAGTTACTTTATCTATGTGTCTCAGTTTTCCTATCTGTAGAATGGGGTAGTGCAAATTCCTTATAGGGCTCTTGTGAAGATTAAGTGAGTCAATGTGGGTAAAGTATGTATTTATAACCGAGTCTGACACATGGTGAATACTCAATAGACATTAGCCATTTTCTTCATTGTTTTCTTTATGGGGGGCGGGGCATGGAGAAGCTGCCAGCCTCTCAGCCTTCTCACAAGCTTTTTTCTGGACAAGTGTCATTGACAATGATTGCAGCACTCAAGCCCTTGTGAGTGAGAATCAGAGGGCAGGTCAGCTCTTCTGGGCTCTGACCTTTGCATCCAGCAGACTTTTGTTCACCAAGGCTCTTTTACAAGTCACTTTTTGCTGCACACTGTCAGGCTGAGGACTTGTTTTCCAGGCCTACTGACAGCAGCCTTCAGTTCTTATCTCCTGAGCTGTTGTGAAGTTTGAAAAGGTTAGAGTGGGGAGGGGGAGGGGGAGGCATGTATAATGAAAAAACTGGGCTGCCCAGCTGAACTGTGGTCGTCTGACTGAGGTCTTCCCCTCTCAATATCCATGCTGGAGTAATAATTGCTACTTCAGGGAGGCCGTACCGATTCTGTTTACAGCCTTCCTTCATCACAGGAACCACTTTGTCTTGTGTTCTGGGAGGGACTGCCAATTATGACATTCATTCCACTGGAAGAGGGTCACATGATCCAAGATGGCCAATTATAGAACACCAACCTTCTGGTGACAGAATTCTAAAAAGGGGCATGTTACCCAAATAAGACCATTCAGAGTCTTCTCTCGGGTTAGCCTGTGGATTTTGGGAGAGGGATTCTTCTAGGTTTGCTTGGCCAGGAGAGAGTAAGCCTGTCTTTTGGATGAAGCCTGAAAAACAGAAGTAAGTGAAGCTGACAGGGGGTTAAGACAGGTCCTGATGATAGGTATGTTTTCAGCCCTTTGATATCGATGTGCCTAAAGCCAGAACCCCTTTGAATTCTCCAATTCTGGGAGTTTTTTTCAGCTTAGACTATATTGGGTTAGGGGCAATTTGAAACTGCATGAGTCCTAACACAGTAAGATTTATTGAGCCCTTCCCTTGTGTCAGACACTGAGCTAAGAACTTAATAAACATTGACTGAATGGGTATGATATTATAAGAATAGGATTGTTGTGAGGCTTCAGTAAAGTAAAGCATACAAAGTGCCTGGCATATAGTAGGTCCTCGCTAAATGTTAGATGCTTTTCTTGAACTAGGGAACTCTGTGATAGGTATCTTTGTAGGTAGTTTTTGGAGCAATTGCCTCACTACATCCCAAAGGGCAGTTGCAGTCAAAAGATATGCACACACAGCAGCCAACTGCCCTTCAGAAACATGTAATTTGTATCAGTTATCTGTTGCTGCATAACAAGTGCTTAGCCCAATGCCTCAGCAATTTCCTCTTATGTTCACCTCTAGCTTTGTAGCTTTAATTTTTACATGTAGGTCTGTGACCCATTTAGAGCTCATGTTTATATGTGGTGCAAGGATTGAAGTTCATTTGTATTTTTGCCTATAATGTTCATTGAGTGATACAATTACAGTTGAAACTCTACATGCAATACAATTATAATTCTAATAATAGTATCTTACATATTGTAAGTGCTTACTACGTGTCAGGCTCTCACTAAGTGTTTTACCTGTATTATTTTATTTGCATTTCATAATGATCATATAAAGGATGAGCTAGTTTAAGTCTTGTTAGTTCTATGCATCCAATAAGCTAGAACCCACCCTTGACTAATATGTAGGGATGCATGAGATCTTTTATTAGGTGAGCAAAGCAAGATCTAGAATATACTGCCATTTGTGTGAAAAAGAGTGCATGCACAGACCTGCACACATATGTGTATAAAACCATATTTGCTTGCACAAAATATCTTTGGAAAGATAAAGAAATTTTTCTTTTTTTAATTTTATTTTAAATTTAATTTTATTTTTAAGATTTTATTTATTATTTTTAGAGAGAGGGGAATGGAGAGAGGCAGAGAGGGAGAGAAACATCAATGTATGGTTGTCTTTCACCTGCCTCCAGCTATGGATCTGGCTGGAGACCTGGTTTGCACTCTGGTTATGTTGCCCTGGCTGGGAATTGAACCAGCGACCTTTGGGTTTGCAGGCTGGCACCTTATCTACTGTGCCACCAGCCAGGGCCAGATAAAGAAATTTTAAAGTGTGATTGCCTCTGGGGGAGGGAGCCTGGTGACTGGGAGCAGGAGAGGAAGGGAGACTTTACCCAGTGTGGTATTTTGTACCTTTTGAATGTTAGAAGTTGTGTATTTTACAAATTGTGTCAACATTATGTACACATGGAATAGACCAAGTTAGAGAAAAAAACTGAAAGAAATTCTGGTGGTCTATCCTCAAAGCCTGTATGTACCCTTATCCACCATCCTGGCTCTATTTATTCTCTTATTGTTTCACTTTTCTTTGCCCCCATATTCCTACCTGTTAACTGGGGATGAAAGTAGCACCTGCCTTATGGAATTGCTGTGAGGACTGACATAGTGCATGCAGAAACACTTAGAACAGGGCCCTGCACCCAGAGAAAGCTTAACAAACCCTATTATTATTTTATTTGCAGGAAAAAAGCTAGGAAGAGATGCTTTTATATTATATTAATTACATTATACTGTATTATATTATTATATTAATACATGTTAGTAGAGGTTTCCCTGGCTGTGGGATAATAAGCAACTTACATTTTTTCCCCTTTTTCCAAGGTTAAAAAAATAGTTTATGTACCATTTTTATACTAAACATTTCAACTGCTTCCCAGCCCATCCCATCCCATCCCAGGAGTCTCTGGGATGCATGTTCTCTGAAGGTTCTCATCAGACCTTAGGTAATGGCTGAGGTTGAATAATGCCAGAGTTATCTGATCCTTGTCTGGATGCCTTATTTCCCATGGCTCTTGTGGAAACAAGATACTTCTTAACACTGGAAATACGTTTCTAAACTAAACCCAGAGCTAGGGAGAACGGAAGGAGGTAGGGAGGATGGTTAATGTGCTTATGTGATTAGGCATTAATTATGCCCACTCTTCAGATAGGAGACGGATGCTCCAAGAGGTTTCAGGCAGGCTAATGAGTTGGGCCAGTGGAGATAATTGGCCAGATTGTTGAAGCTTCCAGTTAAGCTGCTATTTTTGTCAGGATGATCTGGAACTACAGGGGAAGCTGGTCTGGTGTGTTTTGGGAACATCACTTAGCCATGCATGTAATGGGTTCCCCACATTGCATGCACGGCTGCTGCTCCTGGCGGAGTGGTTGAAAAGTGCAGCCAAGCGTCCTGCAGTTCATGCACCAATCACAAATGCAGTTTGATTTGGGGTCCCCACTTTTGAGGAGCTTTCTGTTGCTGGTTTGCTCTGTACTTCTTTCTACTCTCTTTTGTAGTAGAGTGGTGACCAGACCCTATTCTTAAGGGTCAGATAAACCCAGATTCAAATCCCTGCTCCTTTTGTGATTTTGGATGTCACTTTACTTTTCTAAGCCTCAGCTTCCTCTTCTCTAACATGGGGATGATAGTGAGTCCCTACTTTATTAGGATTTGTGGTGGGCAGAATCATGCCCCCCAATATTCCTAATCCTTTAACTTCACATGGTGAAAAGGACTCTGCAGAAATGATTAAGGATCTCAAGATGGAGAGATCCAGTGCTCAACATGCTTACTGGATCCTTATAAGTGGGAGGCAAGAGGGTGAGAGAGAGAAGGAATAAGGACAGAAGCAGAGGTCAGAGAGGGGAGAAGCTTCTTCACTGATGGCTTTGAAGATGGAGGAAGGGGTTGTGAACCAAGGGACACAGGTGGGCCCTAGGAGCTGGAAGAGGCCAGGAAACAGATCGTCTCCTGGAGCCTTCAGAATGAACACAGCCATGTTCACACCTTACTTTGGCCCAGAAATGTGTGCTGTTTTAAGCCACTCAATTTGTAATAATTTGGCATAGTGGCCACAGGAAACTCATGCAGAGTTGCTGTGTAGATGAAATCTCATCATCAGGACAAGGGTGAGAGGGATAGGGATTGGAGTGGAGGCCAGAGTTAGGGATTATTTGAATATGCTAGTATGCGAAGGGCTTTTTAAGTCAGCACTCTGCAAATGGTAGTTTTCATTAAGTGTACATAATTTCAACCTACTTCCATGACTGCATTGCTATACTGTCTTGAATGTATTCCATTCCCTTTCTGTGCTCCCCAGGACACTGTGAAGTCCTCAGAGGAGGAAGGGGACCTTGACCTATTTCTATTTTATCCTTAGCATCTGGTACACAGTAGCTGCTCAATAAATTAGGTCTCCGCAGACCGAACAGAGATGCTCCTCTTCTTGTCTTCAGAGAGGCCTTGAGAAACAGAACCCGTGCTTTTCGGGGTCTCAATTTTCTCCTCTATATGATGACTAGGATGATGCTATGGTTTCTCTCTGCTCTACGTGCCTCAGGTCTTCCCCTAGTCCCTGCTGAGCCATGGTAGGGAGAAGGACCAAATCTGTCTCTCATGGTCTCCTGTTACAGGTCCTGCCCAGTGTCCCCAGCAGCAGGCCGTTTCATGGGAACATGACTTCTGGCAGGCTCTGGATCCACCTCTTGTGATGTTCAGAATCTCAATCAGTAGATTTCCAGTTTGGCCTTTGCTTGCTCTAGCCTCAAAGGGCTGTGGGGAGCTGGCTGGAGGCTGGCACTGGGCACTGATGTGCCAATTCTGACATTAGCAATCTGGAGAGATGCCGTCTCCTCTGGAGCTGCAGATGCTTTCAGGAGGAGGACTGGGGTGGGCTCCGTCTGCAACACAGGGGCAGACGTCAGACCTAATTGCCCAGATTCATACCAGGGTAGTGGCAGTAGCCTGGAGCTGGGCCTGGGTTTGAATACCAAGTCTGTGCCTTATTAGCCATGGGACCTCGCTGGGTCAAACTCTGAGCTGCTCTGCCATGTTTTCAAAATAGGGATCCACTTTAACAGCCAGAGCTAATGCTTACTGGCTGTTTCTATGGGCTACCTGGACTTCACACAGAGCTTCACAGGTGTGATTCCAGGTCATGTTCTCACAACCCCAAGGTCAGGATCATCTTATACCCTCTCTACAGATGGAGAGCTGAGGCTTGCTGAAACTTTGAACTTTGTTCGAGGTCCTAGGCTAGGAATGGCGGCAGGTGAGGTTTGAACCTGGGAAGACTGCCTACAGACCCTGTATGCTGAGCCAACTCTAATGACAACCATCTCCCAGGACTCTAAAGACAACCACCTCCCAAGGCTGCCATGTTAATGAGGAGAGGTGGTGGATGCCGAGGG
Organism: Noctilio leporinus; assembly: GCA_004026585.1. Lineage (NCBI taxonomy): Eukaryota > Metazoa > Chordata > Mammalia > Chiroptera > Noctilionidae > Noctilio > Noctilio leporinus. Next base: position 111,363 of record PVIW01003375.1, read on the forward strand.
GCCTGGTCCAGCAGGTGTCCACTTTCACTAAGCGGAGCTGCTGTGATGACTACCATCCCTGTCACCTGCACCATCATTGCATCATCATTGTGTCACCATTTTGGCGATTCTTTCCTGAGCTCTTCTCCTCCTGTTTCAGACAGGGCTTTTACAAATTTGCATATAGAAATTTGCCTAATGTATCAATCCAGAGGTTTTAGTATATCTGCAGAGTTGCACAACCATCCTCACAGCCTAATTTTGGAACATTGGTTTCATCTCCAAAAGCAAGCTTGCAGCCATGTGCAGTCATTCTTCACACTCCCCAGTGATGGTTACTTTCATGGGTCACAGGGTGTCCAGATTGAACATTATTTCTGGGTGTGTCTGTGAGGGCATTCCCAGATGAGACTAGCATTTGTTAAGAGGCTTAAGTGCTCTTACCACAAAACACCATCATCACCACCACCACCAACAAAGGGATACAAGGAAACTTTTGATATTGATGAATATGTTTATTCATCACCTTGATTGTGGTGATGGTGACACAAGTGTATACATATATCCAAACTCACCAAATTGTTTACATTAATTTTGTGCAGTTTTTTTTCTGTCCACTGTACACATTTTAAGGTTTGGAGAAAATTTTTTATTTTTCTTATAGAACTGATGTGAAGATTAAAAAAGGAACCACATCTGATGTACCTGCCATGTTATAACAATTCAGCAGGTAAGCTGCCTTTGGAATAGGTTTCTAGAAGAGAACTTTTACAAGCCCCTTTCGTAGATGAGAAGACTGAGGTGCAGAATGTGGGGGCAATTGGTTCTGATCCTTCCGCAGGCGGGTGGTGCTGGAAGTCTGGTGTGCTGGCTCCTGGTCCTGGCTCTTTCCCTTTCACATTACTCCTGGAAACAGCTTCTCTCTGGCCAGGGGATTTTTATTCCAAATTTGGAAGAAATTCCCTAAAAAGAAGAGAGGACAGCTCAGTTTTGTCTCTTGGCACCATGCCAGGCATGTAATAGGAAAATTAAACCAGTAGGTTACTGATCCTTTTTCATTCCAAGATAATTATATCGTATAGGATATGAAGAGCGACAGTCATCTCCTCTAGATGTCTCTAACGTACAGATGGAGGCTTTGCACTTAAGTGGTCATGCACTGGTCAGGTCTGTAGTGCTCAGCTGGCCAGTAGAACATCATGACCTCATGAGGCTTAATAAAGAGAGACCATGTCTCTCTTGTGCAGCAACCTTAATAACTGTATAGATGTCCTAGCTATATGTCTAACCCCCGGAATTGGTTTCTTATGAGTTTGTCACACAAAATGAGCTCTGTGCTCACAAAAAGAGGCTTTGGGGCAGGGTTCATTTATTAAATCAACAAATCTTCATTGCATGTTACTGTGTATCATACACTAATGTAAAAGTCAATGATATACATTGACTAGGACCAACATTATCCCTATTTGCATCAGTTCACAATGCATTCATCTGCAATCCAGACAACCCAAAGATGGTGACTTAAACTGATGAGGTTTATTTTTATCTTCTGATGAGAATTCTGGAAGTAGGTAATTCAAGGACAAGGCAGCTATTCAATAAGAGACTCAAACTTTGTATCTTTTTGCTTTTGCCGCTCACAAGGAGGTTTATTCTCATGGTTGCTATATGGCTGCTCTACTTCCAGATATCATGTCTACATTCCAAGTAGACTCAAAGCTTTCTTCTCCCATGTACTTGTTTTTTTTCCCCTTGGGGCAGGTTGAAAAGGTGTCTAGAAACAGTGTTGAATGAGCCATCCTATAGTATCTACTGTATTGCTTCAGTGTCCAAAGGGGTAGACAGACAGGGAGCAAATAACTTCATTATTAAATAATCATTAGTTACTACTGAGAATCTTAGTGCTTAGACAATATATGCCTTAGGTTGAGTTTCTTTTGAAGTAGACCCTGAGGTAAGAATTTGAGGGCAAACAATTATATTTGGGGGTGAATCTAGAATACACTAATACAGGAATGGGGACTTGATATGGCCAAGGGTAGAAAACCAATGTGACATGTACCATTCAGCAACTGGGGCTCAATGCCACGAGGGACCTCTGATAGAACTTTCCCCTCCCCTATGGAGTGACTTAGCTAGGGCTATTGATGCTCTAACTCTATTTATCTTAGGCTGTTGCTGGGTGCCTTAATTCTCCAATAATTCCAGCCTTCTTGCTAGGGGACAAAAGTCCTCCTGTGGAGAGTCACAGGTACCCATAGAAGGGCACTATAGCTGTGAGTTGCAAAGTTGAGTGCCCAGGGGTAATGGCAGGGCTGTAACCACACACAAGAGCCATTAACCTAAGTTGGGATGTAAGCTAAGCCCTTTCCAAAGAATGGATTTTAAAGTTGAGGAAAAGGAAAAGAAAAAAAAAAAAAAAAGAAAAGAAAAGAAAAGAAAAAAGAGTAGGGATAAGAGTGTTCCAGTTAAAGGGGACAGTATGTGTGAGGACCCAGAGGCAGGAAAGAACTTCACCCATTCAAAGCCTGGATACGAAGCCCTGGCTGGTAGCACAGTGGATAAGGTGCCGGCCTGTGAACCCAAAGGTCGCAGGTTCGATTCCCCAGCCAGGGCACATAACCAGGTTGCAAACCAGGTCTCCTGTCAGGTCTGTGGCTGGAGGCAGGTGAAAAGCAACCATACATTGATATCTCTCTCCCTCTCTGCCTCTCCCCCTTCCTCTCTTTCTAAAAATAATGAAATAAAATCTTTAAAAAAGAAAAAAATCTCAGGGTTAAAAAAATAAACCTTTGGAGAAAAAAAAAAAAAAAAAAAAAAGCCTGGATACGTGAGACTAGGAAGGAAGCAGGGCCTTGGGGCTGCATAATTGCACAAATCAAGATCTCACTGATTTAAGATATATGCTCTTTTAATTTTTTTCCCCATGATGTTGTATGGTTCTTATTGAAAGGTAACATTTCTTCCAAAAATCTTGACACCTTTCGTTCCTTCTGCCCTCCTCTTTCTTTAAAATATTTTCTCTTTACATTCTTTAAAAAAAAAAATTTATTTATTTTTAGAGAGGGGAAAAGAAAGGGTGAAAGAGAGGGAAAGGAAACGTTAATGCATGGTTGCCTCTCATATGCCCGCATTGGGGTCCTGACCTGCAACCTAGGCTTGTGCTCTGACTGGGAATTGAACTAGAGACCTTTTAGTTCACAGGGGAGTGCTCAATCCACTGAGCCACACCAGCCAAGGCCTTTTTACATTCTTCAAATGCACTCCCCACCCTGCACTTCTGAAACTCTTTACAAATATTTTAATAATAATATTGGTAGGACTCTGCATAAGTCACAAAGTACTTTTTTTAAATAAAGATTTTATTCACTTATTTTTAGATAGAGGGGAAGAGAGGGAGAAAAAGGGAAACATCATTGTGTAGTTGCCTCTCACATACCCCCAACTGGGGACCCTGTCTGCAACCCAGGATGTGCCTTGACTAGGAATCGAACCAGTGACACTTTGGTTTTCAGGACAGCCCTCAATCCACTGAGCTACACCAGCCAGGGCACAGAGTATTTTTATATTCATCATTTCATCACATCCTTATAGTGCTTTTCTGCAATGGGTAGGTATGAACACCCCTATTTCATAGCCAAGAAAACTGAGGCTCAGAGAATGGAGGCAACTTCTCTGGGCTTACACAGCCTGTAAAATGCTAATTTACAATTCAAAACCAGCCTATACAATCCCTGTTGGATTGTCCTCTGCAACACTAGTTTTCAGCAGTATATCTGGTGGCTTTCATCCTAAATGCTGTGGCTTGTTTGCTTTCTGCTTCAGGAGCCTTCAGGTTTTATCCTGACTTTTCAGTTGACTGACTGAATAACAATATCACCTAATATTTGATATGCTCCACTCTTCCCCAGATTAATAGAAAAGTATTACTTTCTGTTCATTTTAGAGTTTTTGGGCATGATTCAGGTAGGTTGTATGAAAACCTCAGGGAAAACAGAATGGTGAAGACCAACAAGGTTATCTATGCGAAGGGTGCCTGGAAGTAAATCTTATGTAGATGAGGAAAATGGGACCCCTCAAAGGGGCATGCACCTGTTGAGTGGAGGAGGATCTGTTTTTGTTTGTCATTGCTCCCTCCCTTCATTCTGGTAATGATACTTTGGTTTTCTTTTGAAGAGTCAGCTAGGTTTTCCAGAAAAAATACAGGGCACTCAGTTAAATTTGATTCAACAACAGCAACAACAACAATGTAAAAATAATTTAGCATTAGTATATCCCAATTATTGCACAGGAAATACTTATGCTAAAAATTTATTCATTGTTTATGTAAAATTCAAATTTAACTGGGTGTCTTGTATTTTTATTTGCCCCACATGGTACCCATAACACTTAGATTGAAGGGTTAGGGTGGGACTGAGCTCCAGGAGAGGGCAGGTGAGCCAGTCTTGGCTGATCTTTGCATTCTATCCCTTTGAGCCACAGAGATTTGTTCAGAGATTGGAATATGTCAAAAAACAGGCAAACAAACTTCAGTTCTGGAAAACAGGCTAACACCATTGAAGAAGAGACTCTCCCCTTTTGCTGGGGTTGCTGAGGTGTGAAAGGTAGCCCTTGGGGCCCAACAAATGAGAGTCTACTTGAATAATAAAGCCAGGAGAGGGAAAGGCAACTGAGTGATGGAGAGAGAAAGAAAGAAGGAGGAGGGGAAGAGGGAAGGAAGGAAGGAAAGAAGGAAGGAAAGGAACGAAGAAAGGAAGAAGAGAGGAGAGGAGAGATTAACCCTTAAAGATATAATTGGGGGTCTGGCTTCATTGAATTTAACCTTCATCTAGGCTCCCTAATGTTGATGGAACAGTTGAGGACTGTTTCAATGATGGTGATTGAGTTGAAAGTGAAGCCATCAGTAGTGATGGTTATGGGGAAGATCTATCTTAGTCAAGGTGGTGGTTGAAGGGGTGATGGAGTAGAATGCTGTGCAGATTCAAAGGGAGGATGTGTTCTTGCTGGTGAGAACTTTGTTCCGGGATCTGCCGATGCTGCTGATAATGAAGATGAGGATGTGATCATGAATGAAGATTAAGAGTATTGGTAAGGGAGAATAAAGTAACTAGGAAAGGACTAATTCTCAACCCCAATCTAGCATCAAGTACTATCAATTCTACTCCCAGCCCCCAATTTATTTTTAAATTTTTATTTATTTAATTTATTAAAAAAAGATTTTATTTATTATTTCTAGGGGGTGGGGAAGAGACAGAGAGGGAGAGAAACATCAATGTACAGTTGCCTTTCACTTGCTTCCAGCCACACACCTGCTGGAGACCTGGCTTGCAGCCTGGGAATGTGCCCTGGCTGGGAATCAAACCAGCGACCTTTGAGTTTGCAGACTGGCACCTTATCCACTGCGCTACCAGCCAGGGCCAGCCCCCAATTTTAAAAAATCTATTCATTTTACTCCCTGCTCATTGCTGGCACCACTCTAGCCCAAGCTGTCAGCATCTCTTGCTGCTTCTACTACAATATCCTCCTGCTTCCTTCCCTGTCTATCTCCCTACAGTTTATGCTCCGCTCTAAAGCCAATATGGGGGTTAAAAAAAAAAAAAAAAAAAAAAAAAAAAAGTAAGTTAGAGCATTTCACTTCTCTGCTCAAAACCATTCAAGTGACTTATCCTTGGATCCAAACTCTTGATTATGACTTCAAGACCGGCATTACCTGGCCCCTACCTGTACCCCATTCCCCATAATCTCAACTCTCTCTACTTGCTCTTCTATCGCTCTGTTCTAGCCTGATTACTCTTCTTTGAGTTGTTCTAGAATGTACTAAAACCTTCATATAATCCATCCCCTAGCCTTTGCATCCTGTGTGTCTCAGTATCAAGGTCATTTTCTGGATTCTGAATCTAAATAAGATCTCCCCTCTGTTACTCTCTTACTCTCTATCATGGTTCCCTATTCTCAGAAAATTTTGTTGAATAATTCTTTCCCCAATTCATTAACTTTGGGGTCTTGGCACAATGTTTTTTTAAGAATGCATTACAGGAGTGCCAAGATTTTGACATAAGGGCACCCTCCAAGGGCCTTTGGTTGCTGCAGTCCCCAAGGCTGGTCATCTTCAGCATCTAAAAGCCTCTTCCAGTTACCCCTGAGTGCCATACCAATATGATTATTTTTCTCTGTGTACCTTGCTTTGAAAACTGGAAGGCCTGCACCATACACTTCTTATGGGCAGGGGCTGTGTTTGGGTTGTTCACACCTATGTTTTTGCCATACACCATTGTGTCTGACACACAGTGTGCACTCCAAAATATTTCTTGAAAGAATAAAAGGTTTTATGGCAGCGAAGAAGATGGTGGGATTGATAAGGGTGATGGTGGTGATGGTATGGTAGTGGTGATGGTGGTGATGATGATGGTGATGATAGTGATGGTGGTGGTAATGTTAGTGCTGATGGCAGCAATGATGATGAAGAAAGACTGGTGGTAGAAACCATAGATTAAAAGGACCTGCCCTGGGTCATTGATTTAAAGAACTTTTATTAAAAAACAAACAAACAAACAAAAAAACACAAGACTCTGCTTTTTTCCTTTGTAGTTAGCCTAGGGGGGGAACCCCCCAAAAAACCTGAGGGTAGATTTTGGAGGGTCATTGGAGCTGGGGCAGAGAGAGGCTATTGAAGATTATCTGCAAGCTTGGGGACTGTCAGGCCCACAGCGCCCCTTCTAATTTCCTTGGTTTGTTGGAAGGACACCCTCCCTTCCTCACACCGCGCAGCTTCCTGCGCGGCGGGGCTGAACACAGAGGAGTGGGAGCACCTTCGGGCAGGCTGGGAGCCGGAGCTTTGGAAGGGTGGTCCAGGGAGGACCCCTGGCGCAGAGGGTGGGAAGTGGGGATTTGAGGTGGTATGGGGAGAGCAAGCAGGGCTGGGGTGGAAAGGGAGGTCAGGGAGTGAGCAGCAGCAGGGGCCTCATGGGGAGTGAGGTGGGGAATCAGAGGGAAAAGGGTCTGGCAAAGAAGTGAGGAGTGGGATGAGCGGGTGCGCTGGGGCTGGGTCTGTGGTCTCAATTCTCAGGTGAGACTCTGCGGGGCGGAGCCAGGGGCAGTGGGAGGGATCGGGGTCCCGCGCGGGGATTCCAGACCCCAGCTGGGTGGCGCGGGCAGTGGAACTGGGAGCTGGGCCATGCGGGTGCCCCTGGGTGCGCTGGCTGGCGCGGCGGCGCTGGCCGGGGCGCTCAGCTTCGTTCTCCTGGCGTCCGCCATCGGCACCGACTTCTGGTACATCATTGACACCCAGCGGCTGGAGCGCGGCGGCCCGGGGGCGCAGGACGGTGCGTGGGGCGCCAACAGTAGCCAGCTCCAGCCTTTGAGCTCTCACTCTGGTCTCTGGCGGACCTGCCGGGGTAAGAGGCCTATGGGGACCCGGGCTGGGGCCGTCAGCGCCCCCTACGCAGTGCCCTGCTTGCCGGGGGACCTGTTGCTGGGCACGCACCCCTTCTCCAAGCCGCCATGCCTTAAACGCGGTGTCTGGGGGCCGGGAAGGAGGTAGGCAGGGAGCGGCAGCATCCTTCTGAAAGGTGCTCTCCGCGCGCGCGCCCGGAGGGGGCATCTGCGGGCTGGGTTCCCAACTCTAGGGTCCCCGCCCACTGCTTACTCTGCTTTTTCCAGTTCAGAGCCCATGCGCACCGCTGATGAACCCATTTTGGCAGGAGAACGTGACAGTCAGCGACTCTAGCCGACAACTTCTCAGTGAGTCCAGGGAGGGGACATGGGGGGAGACCCCAGGTCTGGTTACCAGTTTTGGAGTTCTCCTAAAGATGGGCAGGGGCAGGGTGGAGGGGGCGGCGGGGCGGCCTCTGACCTCTGGTAGGGGAGCGGGTTGGGTTGGGAGCAGCAGGCGGGGCCTCTCTTGCTCCACTAGCCGCATGAGATGGTTTAGGATTTATTTGACAAAGGTTGAGGGCAGGCTTTCTGTACTCTAGGCTTGGTGCTGAAGATTAAGATCCAGGCCTTGCCCTCCAGGAGCTTGGCCAGCTGGGGAGTCAGTTGCGAGTATTCACAGTTACATTTCAGTGACAGCAGCTGAGGGAGGGTGGCTGATCCCAGGGAGACACCTGTACCAGCCTGAAAGCAGAATGTTGACCAGAGGCACATCCGATGTCAGCCTTATTTGTATCCTCACTGATGAGGATACTAAAAAACATTTGGCTGTAGCAGGAATGTAATATTTGTTCAATGAATCAAGGAAGGAAATTCAGAGGCAGAGAATAGCGCTTTCCCTTTAGAGGACCAGTGTGTCTGTCTTGGTCATGGCTGATTTTCCAAGTGCCTGGCACAGTGCTTGGAACTCAGTGAAGGTGTAAGGGCTGAGTGCAAGAAAGCAAGCAGGGGATGAATGAACACTTGTGGATGAAGGGAGAGAAACACAATAGTTCAATTAATCAAGTCTTGCAGTGGGCCAGACATGGAGCTAAATCATTGACGGCTTTATTTAATCCCCACAGACTCCACTTTCATCTTCATTTTTCCAGTGAGAGAATAAGGAGGTACCATAGAAAGAATCTGATGAGGCAATGAAGGCTGAGTTGCACAGACATTGAAAAAATATGAGCCATTTTTGATAGACTTACTGAGGCTTGTCCCTAACTTGGCCCCCTAGGGCTGCAAAGTTCCCTCTCCAACTCCATTCTCCCCTTTGCTTTTTCCTCTCCAACTCTTCTGGCCTTGAGCCAGTTCCAGAAACATGCCAGGTTTCCTCCTACCACAGGAACTTGGCACATGCCATTCCCTCTACCTGGAGCCTGTCTGCTCCCATCTGCTGCTTGACTTGGTCAAGCTCCTACTCTTAGGTATGGGTTGAATGACACTTTGGGGGTTAAAATCTGATGTCCTTATTAAACTGTGAGCTTCATGAGGGCAGAGATCATGCCCATCTTTTTCACTGTGGAATTCCCAGTATTTAGCATAGGGGCTGGTGTAGAGCAGGCCATACACCAAGGTTTGCTGAGTAGATATGAGAGTGAATGCAGGCTATGTTATGTTAGAGGTGGAACTCAATGTGTATTTGTTGAATGAATGAGTAAATCAATGAACCAGAACTGTTTCATGGAAATCCAGTGAGAAATATTTAACAATGGGCTCTCTGGGAAAGGGGGCCGCCTAGATTTGTTGCACTTGCTGATTTCTGTGAAAATATTTCCACTGTGGTCAATTTGAAGCTATCAATATGATGTCAGCTGGCTCATAAAGCTCCTGAAAACATAACCATTGGTTCTTGTGAGCTGATATGATCCAGTTCCAGCACACCACTTCATAAAGTCCCGCTGAAGGAGCCATCTTCCAGACACCTGGAATATGTGGGAGGTTGATGAAAGATAGAGGTACCATGGACTTTGTCCTCAGTCCCAAGCTGGATCAGGAGGAACTTTGAGTGTTCTTAGAGCATTGTTTCAAGAATAATCAAGAGTTCCTGCCCTTGAAGTCAGGGAAATGGGAGTCAAGTCCCAGCTCAGTCCCTTGTCAGGACCCTCGGGGAACCTGGGATAAGTATCTTAACCTCTCTGAGCCTCACTTTCCACATCTATCAAAATGAGATGTAAAAACCATGAAGATGTGGTCAGGATTCCATGTGTTAGCTGTGTGAAAAAATTAACTTTACCTTGAACCTTACAAGGTGCCTGGTTGTCATGGGATGTCTACGTTGGATGAAAGAATGACTAATTATAAAAATGCTAGACACACAGTAAGTGCTCCTTAAACACAAATCCTTGTGACCATTTCTTTCAGCTTCTTTCAGATACAGCAACACCTATGGACACCCTATCCTTTGCTGGACTGGGTGCTAGAAATCACACCTACTCATCACATCTATGGGTAGATTGGATGGCTAACTACAGTTGGCATTGCTCTGGCTTCTTTCTCAAACTTGATGATGCACCAGCTCTGCATATGCTCCAAGACTGAAAAATAATCAGGCCAAACTCACATCCAGAGTTTTTCAACTCTTGACCCTCCGACCAACTAAGCATGTGATCTGGACAAGTTTCTCTATTTCTTACGGGAAAAGTGAGGATAACTGTCATCTCCCTTCATAAGGATATTGTGAGGAATGAAATGGGAAAGTGCATTTAAAGAGGCATAGGCAATGTCCAGCTCCTATAAGTGCGCCTTAAGAGTTAGCTATAATCACCATTATATCATCCACAGAAAAGAGCAGGGTGCTCCTTCAGACCGTGTGCTTGCTGCAAATCACTCATGGAAAGAGGTTTTCTCAGAATCTTTTTATCCCCAGAATGAATTTGGAATATTGTTCACAAGGTCTCTTATTATATGAAGACATTTCATTATTTTAAGGACCTGCTGCAGAGGCTGTAAAGGAGAGAGGCCAGCTGTCAAAGCAGTGTGTTTTCCGAGTCAGCTTCCTAAGCAAATCCTAGTGGGGATATATAGGAAGAACCCTGGATTTGTTCCCCCGAAAAACCAAGCAGGCAGAACACTTCAGTTTCCGATAAAAACCCACTTTGCCCTTCAGGTTAGCTCTGGGGATATGTGGCTTTGGTTCTTTGGCTAGGAATTGGAATAATTGTTGATGGAGAAGGGTCAGCCAGTTCAGCTCTATGGAGATAAAAGAGCCACAGTCTAGTTGTACCAGCGGGAGTCTTGGTGGCAACTGACAGAAACACAAATCATACTTGTTTAAACTTGTTCCCCAGTCCACATAATTGGGAAGCTCCAACCTCCTGACACTCAGAACTAAAACTCAATTTCTTTCTTCTTCTCTCTGGTCCTTGTTTCTGCTTGGGTTCTGTTTTCAAACTCTCTGCAGTCTTAGCAACCCAAACAAAGGGAGACTTTCTATTTCCCAATAGTTCTGCAAAACTTTCAGGTAGGCTTCTCCTTGGACCAGGTCAGATCACATGCATGGGTCTGAGACAATCACTGTGGTGGAGGGAATGGGATGTGCTAATTGGTTGAGCTATGTCATGTGTGTTACTTATAACAAGAATGGGGTCAGCTATTTCATGGATCAAGGCACACCTCTTATCAGCTGTAACTTCTGGCAAGTCACCTGCTTCCATAAACAGGCTGTTTTGAGGTGACTTAAGGTCACATAAGCAAAGCACCCAGCACATAAGGCACTGCACACAGTAGGCACTCAAGCAATATCTCCTCTTCCTACTCTTAGCCATATTGCTCCCCTTAGCCTTAGGCTTCTCATCCGTAAAATGGAGCTGACTTTCACAACCATCGATGAGGGGGAGGCGGGTACTTCTGTTATCGTCCTCACTTTTCTAATGAGGAAACTGAGGTATAGAGAAGTTAGGTAAGTTACCAAAGCTTGCATAGTAGCTGGTAGATCTGGGATTTGAACGCAGGTAGTTTCCACCCATTTGGAATGATGCCACATGGAGTATAATTTCACAATAACATGAGCGTGCTAAGGCCAGAGGCCACGTCAGTCCAGAGGAGGACTAGCCTGTTTCCTGGGTTCAGATTCAGGCTAAGCTACTCTACCTCTTTCAGCCAGGCAACCAGAGACTGGAGGAATAGCCAGTGAGTGCAGAGGCAGGAGGCAGGAGGCAGGAGGGAGCTTGGTGTGGTACAGGCATAGCTGGGAGGTGGTGTTTCTGGATGGTGGGACACAAAGTGCTTCTTAGATGCACCTTGTGTTCTCCCCGTGTCTTACCACCCTGTTATCTCCTCAGAGCTAGGAGGAAGGCCAGGCTAGTCATCCTGAAGATAGGCAACCCAGACCCAAAGGGACTGATGTCCCTCCCAACACAGCAAACCAGTGGCAGAAGCTGGACCAAGGGCTTGTGGCCTGATCTGGCTGTCCACTGAGGAGGCGAAGCTGGAACAGTGCAAGATTGGTTTCCAGGGTTGCTGGTGCTGGATGGTTACAGTGGCACCAGCCCTCCCACAAGGTCTGGGGCAAGTCACAGGAAGGGAGGTGTTGGAGACAGACTCAGAGAAGGGGTAGGACACAAGGCTGTTAAGGGGCTGCCTGGGCCCAGGAGGGAACTTTTAATGGGATGTGTGTGAAGCTGTGCTGTAGACATGGGGGAGACAGTGGGCACGTCGGGTCTCAGCTCCCACAGACATAAACCCCAGGCTCCAGGGTGTCCCCTGGAAAGTCAAGTACACAGTCTAAAGTCAAATAAAATTCATAGCCAAAGTAATTCCACGGATTGGGATTTACCAGGTGAAGCTTCTGAGAAGAGGTTTACCATACCATTTTTATAACATTGAAAAACAAGATGCAGCCTCAGTGCCCATGCATGGAGTTATGGCTAATTAAGTTTAAATGGGTGGTATATTCATTCTATGGCATATTATATGTTCTGTAAAAATAATATAATACCATGGATAAAACACCAAGACATACTGCAGAATGAAAAAAACAGAATGAAAAGTTTAGAGTGTTACAGGCAGGATGATTCCATTCATTATCCTTCCCACCCCCAAGCCCCCAGTATTATACCTTTCCTATGGATATATGCCAAAAATTTAGGACACACCTTCCTTTTTTTAATCTTTAAAAAGATTTTACTTATTATTTTTTAGAGTGAGGGGTAGGGAGAGAGGCAGAGAGGGAGAGAGACATACATGTATGGTTGCCTTTCACTCACCTGCAGCCATGGATCTGGCTGGAGACCTGGCTTGCAACCTGGTTATGTGCCCTGGCTGGAGAATCGAACCAGCGACCTTTGGGTTCGCAAGCCAGCACACTATCCACTATGCCACCAGCCAGGGCCACATCTTCCTTTTATATGCCATAACAATCTTGCCTGTTTTAAGTGTGAGATACTGTGGGTGGTCAAACACATCCTGTTTTCTGATACGTTGAGGTGTGACCAAAGGTATGTCTTAGACACATCGGCAAATGTATGGCAAAAAGATCATAAGGGTGTGCCTCCAATTACTGCTGAGGTTCCCTCAGCAAGGAAAGGAAGAAAGAGTTAGGGGTGGTCAAACAGGTCTTGTTTGATGTTTTTCTAAGAAGAGTGTTATATATTGCTATCAATCAAGCCCCGAGAGGGTGCGGAGGTTAGATTTCTTCTAAGTGTGGTGCAGGTAACTATTGGCGGCCCTTGCCTATCTCTCCAGCTGCAAGAGCTAAGCTATGTATGTGCTTTTGGGTATGTCCTGCTTTGGGGTCTTGTCATATTCTGTCTCCTCTTTTGGGAATACCCACCCTTCCTTTCTGTCCAGTTAATGCCTCCTCATCTGTCCTCCTGGTCTCAGCTATCTCTCAAATACCCAAGTCCTTCCTTATTTCCAGGCTGAGCTAGACACCCTTCGTTCCACATATGGAAAAGCAGCTTGGTGGCCCCTAAGTTGGGTGGGGCAGAATCTCTGGGCATCTCCAAGGCAAGTCAAACAATGTTAGCCAGGTTTATGGAGTCTCGGATATGACACAAGCTTTCTGAGGCGGGAGGGCTTAGAAAAGGGACAATGGCCTCAGCTTGTCTTGATGCCAGACACTTCAGTTTCTCCCTGTAGACCACTGGTGCCTTTCAAGCTGCTGCCCCAGTGCTGGAGTGCAGAGGGAGTGAGTCTGAATAGGTGAGTTCACGTGCAGGTTCTTTAAGATAAACTGCTTGGGGCTCTAGAAGTTTCTTCCACTGACTCAATCCCTGCTGGTTTTTGCAGTCAGAAATTGTGGGGACTTATCTTCCTGGCATTGAAACCTTAGGCTGGGGGCCTGGGGTAGGCCTGGGACTCCTTGCTCCCAAGATACCCCTCCAGAATTTTTATCCATCACACGTCGGTGAGGGACCAGTTCATTCCATGTGTGCATCCCTCCTGCCAGTCTGGTTTAAATAAATATGGTTTATTTAATTGGGTAGTTTTCAGAATTCCATTCAACTCGATTTTTGACAGTTCTGAGTGATGGTTGTTCTATATTTTAGATGTAATTTTAATGTGGTTGTGCAAAGAGGCGAACCATGTCTGCCTACACCACTATCTTCTCCAATTTATCTATTTGTCCATCAGTGGATACTTTGAGTGCTTCCATGTCTTGGCTATTACTAGTAAAGCTGCAATAAAGATAGGAGTGCATGTATTTTTTTTGAATTAGTGTTTTGGGTTTCTTTGGATAAGTACTCAGAAGTGGAATTGCTGGGTCATAAGGCAATTCAATTTTTAATTATTTGAGGGAATTCCATACTGCTTTCCACAGTGGCTGTGCCAATCTGTATTCCCACCAACAGTGAGTAAACTAAGGTTCCTTTTTCTCCACATTCTTGCCGATACTTATTGTTTGTTGATTTTTATTTGTTTGTTTGTTTGTTTGTTTGTTAATTTATTGATGATAGCCATTCGGACAGGTGTGAGGTGATATCTCATTGTGGTTTTAATTTGTATTTCCCTGACAATTAGTGACATTAAGCATCTTTTTATATGTCTACTGGCCATCTGTATGTCCTCTTTGGAGAAATGTCTATTTAGGTCCCCTGCCCATTTTTAAAAAATGAAATAACTTGGTGTTTAGTTGCATGAATTCTGTATATGTTTTGGACATTAACCCTTTATCAGATGTATCATTTGCAAATATCTTCTCCCACTCAGCAGCTTTTCCAGCAGCGAAGCATTTTTGAGTCAAAAAGATCTTTTGCACTGGGCATACATTTGCCCTTGGTGAAACCATAACCTACCAAGATTATTATTGATATTAATTTTACAGAGTAATCTCAGCTATCAGCTGTTGAGTTCCTACTGTAAACTGTAATGGATGGAAAGGTGTCACCCCCCACCCTCGAGATTGGTCCACATTCTAACCCGTGGTACCTGGGAATAGGGCCTTATTTGTAAGAAATGTCTTTGCAGATATTGTTAAGGATCTTGAGGTGAGATCATTCTGAATTAAATTGGTGGGCCCTAAACCCTATAACAAGTGTCCTTATAGGCAAAGGAGAATCACAGAGAAGAGCAGGCCATATGAATATGGATGTAGCTATTGGAGTGAGGCTGCTCCAAGCCAAGGAACATCAAAGATTGTCAGCAACCACTGGAAGCTGAAAGAGTCAAGGAAGAATTCTCCCCAACAGCTTCTAGAGAGAGTGTGGTCCTATTGACACCTTGATTTTGGACTTGAGGTCTCCAGAAGCATTAGAGAAAAACTTCCAGCTACGTTTAAGACACCTTGTTTGAACTAATTTATTGCTGCAGCCTTGGAAACAAATAAAACCACTGTGTCCAAATGAAGTGCCCTCCACTCACCACCCACCCTGTTTTTCCACATCATTAAGCTTATTTCCTTTGTGACCGATCCAAGTCTGGAATTATCCCCTGTTTTCTCCCTAGTCTCTCTCCTGTACATGAGGACAGGGATCTTGTCCACAGCAGTGTTCCCAGGCTCCGCAGGAGAGCTTGGTCCCATATCAGAGGCCTAAAGGCATTTGTTTCTATTGAGGTGTAGCTGGAGAGGGATACATATCCAAAGAGAATGAACTCCTGTTCCAAGACTGCAGTTCTGAAAAATTAAGAAATAACAAAAACTAAGGCAAATGCAAAAAAAAGAAAGAAAAAAAAAGCCAAACCAAATTTTAGCGGGGGATCTCACAACTCTCCCAAGGGGAGCCTGTTCATACCAGGCTTTTAATTGAATACGTACATCAAGTCAGCTTGCAGCATGCCTGGGGACCCGGTGTGTGGGCGTCAGGGCTGAACTGGCTCTGGGAAACCTCGTTAATTTCTAAATGAGAAATGATTTTATTTCTCAGCCATCATTTGGAGGCAGGACCATGCAGGCTCCAGCCAGGTTTTCAAACTGGCTGTTTGCTTCTTTGCCCACAATTTTTCTCTAATAAAGGAAGGAAGAAAGAAAGGAAGGAAGGAAGGAAGGGAGGAAGGAAGAGAGAGCATAGGTTTTGTCCACTGAATCACATTTTCTCCTGTGACAGTTTGAGAGTGAGATTGGTGTTTTCTTGACTCACCACGGATGGTGGTATTTAGGAGGTTAAAGCCAAAGTGATCTGGTCACATTGGAAGTCAGACTGAGTTATTATCTTCATCATTTCTTTTATTAGCGGGGTTATGATTTATTTAGTACACACTCTACAGGACACAAATCAAATGCCTTACATTTACCTGATTGGGTGTAGTAGGGGTGGAGAATAAAGAAGGCAAAGTGAAAAACCTCATATATTTAAAGGTATGTTCTGTCACTCTCTCTGTCTTTCTCTTTCTCTCTAATATGCACACACACACATCATACACACACATAAAAACACCAGAGCTTCATCAGGGACACAGGTGCATCTAAGCACACTGTGGAAAATGAAAAGAAACGGGCATATTTTTATTGCCTCAGAGTCACATTGCCTAGCTCTTAATTAGGTCAACGAATACATGTTGAACAGTCACCATATCTTATGAGCTCTACTAGGAACTGAGGGATACTATTGTACAAAAGGAGACAAGATCTGGCTCATCAAGGGACTCACAGCTTAATAGGTGAGTCAGAAAAGTGGCTTAGATACCTTCAACACTAGGAAATAAATGACAGGACAGGGTGACAATGAGAGTTGAGGGGACACAGAACAGGGGGCAGTGGCAGACATGGGTGTAAGGAAAGACTTATGGGAAGGAATGCTGCTTCACTTGTTCTGAGGAATGAAAGAAAATATTTATTTTCATGCATGTCTTGTTGCCAAAAGGATTTAAAGCAGCCTGGTGCCCAGCTCACAGTAAATGACCAAGAACTATTTGGCAAATGAGTGGTGAAAAAGTACTTTGCAATTGTTTCCCATTTTTGCCTTGGCTGCCAGGAAGCTCAGAGTCAAAGTGGTGGCAAATGTTTTACTCTTGAGATTTTGAAACCCTAGGCTTCCTCCGTCCTTCTTTTCATCCATAGCCCATCTCACCATGGGTCTTACTTTTATTAATTCATTCTTTTCTACTTTCTGATTTTGTAATGCAACTTCTGATAATGTCTTGCAATGTAACGTACCACTCTTTTCCATCATTCCTCACCCCCCTCACTGGATTTCCCCAGGGGACCCCGTCTCACCAGGCACACTCCTGTCGTGGACTGTGCACCTGCTCCTCCCTTGGCTTGTGACCCCTGCCTTCTTGCCCTTCATGATGCATAGCTGCCTCCCTCACCTCTTTCAGGTCTTCACTTGAAGACCTTCCTCCATGGAACCACTGCCCTAACCTCCTTTGTTCACTTCCCTCCTCATGTCATTTGTCACCATCTCTCAACTTTGTCATTTATTTGTTCACTACTTGACTCCACTCACTAAGCATCAGCCCCATGAGGGAAGAAATTTTGGTGTGTTTGTTATTGAATCAGCCAGGCCAATGTGCCCAGCACAAAGTATACATGCAGTCAATAAACATGTACTGAGTGAATTAGCAAGTAAATGATCACCATACCTACCTTAACAGGGTGGCATGAGGACTAAGCCTGATGCTTATACAACGCAAAGCTTCAGTAACTATTATTACTATTGTTATCATTATTCTAAGTAGTAGTGGTCATGACAGTGCTAATTCCCCTGTCCCCTTCCCCTAGCGTTTGGGTGCGGGCCCCTAGGAGGAGGTGTTCAAGAAATGTTGGTTGACTGACTGAAGGATGTTCAAATACTTCTCTGCCACTGTCTTCCTTTCTCCCCTCAGCCATGCATGGGACCTTTGTGATTCTGCTTCCGCTCAGCCTGATCCTGATGGTGTTTGGGGGGATGACAGGGTTTCTGAGCTTTCTCCTCCAAGCGTCTTTCCTCCTCCTGCTCACGGGGACCCTCTTCCTCTTCGGAGGTAGGTGCCTAACCTATGTGGGGCTCAGATTCCAGGAAGAGCTGCACATGAACCTCAGCAGGGGAGGGGCAGCAGTCCCATCTCCCCTCTGGGGCTCAGTTTCCTCATCTGTGCTAGCCCAGCTGGAAGGGATGAGCAGTTTCTGGCTCAGAGTCCCTGGTCTGTGGTCTCCAGAGAGAAGCAGAAGAGTGGGAACAGGCTCTGAGAACTGCTTCTGTGATTTGACCACAGAAGCCACCATGACAGAGCTCTTGCTTTAGACTGTGAGCTTCCAGAAGACCCTCACTCTGGCCCCTCACTCTGACACAACCTGCCATTCTGACAGGTACTGCTTTGATTGAGAACAGAACTCGCAATGCTGTTTGCTAGGCAGGCCAGAGGCTTTTAGAGATGGAATCCAGCCCATGGCTGGGTGTTCTTAGTCTCCACTTCCCATGGGCTTGAAATGGACTCTCTTTTAAAAAAGAACCAAAACGGCAATGACACACACACTTGGGATCCACAGCGGTGGGAATGGGGTGGGGTGGGAGATAAATATTGTGGAAATATTGTGAGATCTTCCCTGACCACCGACTATTATTATTAACATCTGTGTTAACAGTTTGCCCAATGACTAAGTCTTGCACCCAGCCCTGCCCAGTCAAACTGTCTGTGATGGTGAAGTTCTCTAACCAGCACTGTGTAGTGGGGGAGCCACAGACCAGGCTCCGGAGCATGTGACCAAGGCAGGAGCTGGTGAAGGGCTGGGCTGTTCATATACATTAGGTTTGAATAGCCACGTGTGACCATTGACTACTGGACTGGACAGCGCAGCTCTAATGACATATCTTTGAAGACGCACCTTGTGCCGCGCGCTGTTCTGGGTGCTGGAGAATCCAGGATGAGGCCTCTGGAACTCACATCTCATTGGGGCAGACAGACAGACAGTTTAGTTAGGTCATTTCACAAATAAATGCAAAAGGGAGCTCTATGTGGTGCTGTGAGGCAGAAGTGGAGATTTGATTAGCATGGACACATGCGCTGAGCTGTGGGGAGGGAATGGAGTTAACTGATGGCAAGAGGAACGAAAGGGAAGTGGGGTGCTGGGTGCACCCGACAGAAGGACCTGTGTGGGCAGAGGCCCCGGAGTCGGAAGGAGGGCGGATCTGGGAGAGAACAGTGTGGCTGGGCTGGGTGAGGAGGGAGACAGTGGTGCCAGGGGCTGATCTGCTTTCCTTCTTCTCCCCGCAGCCCTGGTCACCCTGGCTGGCATCAGCGTCTACATTGCGTATTCGGCCGCCGCCTTCCGGGAGGCACTGTGTCTCCTGGAGGAGAAGGCCCTCCTGGACCAGGTGGACATCCGCTTCGGCTGGTCGCTGGCCCTGGGCTGGGTCAGTTTCATAGCCGAGCTGCTCACGGGAGCAGCCTTCCTGGCAGCCGCCCGCGTGCTCAGCCTGAGGCGGAGGCAGGACCAGGCCATCTGAGCCTGGGTGCCCCCTGGTGGCGGGAGGGAGGCCGGCCTGGGCCTCACGGACCCGCCTCGGTGGGCTCTGGTCTCTTGATCCGTCCAGACCACCAGTGGAGGAGGCCAGTCTGTGGACTGAGCTCCGGACCTGGCTGCCATCCCAGAGCCTGTGCTGCCGGGTGCGGTGTGCGCTGTGTCCACGCAGGTGTGTGTTGTGTGGGCGGAAGGAGCTGGAGGGAGCACAGAACTGGTCAACTATCAGAAACAAACGCTTAACCGTATACAGAACATTACGTATCGTAAACTCCGTGGGCCTGCCCTGGCTTCATTTCATCCTCACTTCTGCCCTGTGGATCAATTTCTCTTCTTTGTTAAGGAAGCGGAAGACCAAAAAGTTGCACCAAGGTGCGCAGCAAGCTAGTGGGTACGTTCCTCCATCCAGAGCAGTGCCCAATCCTTTCTCACAGCCCTTTTGAGCAGGTTTACGGCTTGATGTGGTTACTGTGTGTGACTCAGACAGGTTAACTGACCAAGAGCACCGGAGAGAAAGGGATACAACTGGGCCTGAAATTCAGATCTGCCTGATCCAAGATAACTTTCTTTCCACTGCTCCCAATTCCTGTGCCACCTGACCTTCTGTCTGTGTTTTGGTTAGGACGGGGCTGCTGCTTCTGATCTGGGCTGGAAAAGCGCAAACTGAGTGGATTGCTCACAGAAATCCCATCGCGGTGAGCGAGCACGGTTGAAAAATCAGCTGGGGAAGAGAAAATTTTTCTTTCTCCCAGTGAGGGCAACCGTGCTAGTGAAAGGGTGGTCTTTTCTGCCACCTGCTGGTTATATTATAGAACTGCGCCAGAGGTAGAACTTTGTTAACCAGTCGGCCCACATTTGTTTCCAGCTCTCCCAGTGCCCAGCATTGGCTGGGGCAAACACTGCAAGGCAGGGGTTCTCAACTGGGATGATGCCCACTTCCTCCCATCTGAGACACTTGTCTAGAGACACATTTGGTTGCTACAACTGGGGATGAGTGCTACTGGCACTTAGTAGGTGGAGGCCAAGGATGTGGCTCAACATCCTTCAGGTCATAGGAGGGCCCTGGCAACAAATGGTGATCCAGTCCAACGTGTCAATAGTACCCATGTTGAGGAATCCTGCTAGGGGAATGCAAGTAAGAAAAGAAAGCATGTGTGTACAACAGGAACTGATGAATAGTGGAAAAGAATCTCACTCTTTCAATAAATATTTACTAAACACTTGCTAGGTGTCAAGAACTATTCTAGGGTCTGGGGATGCATTGGTGTGGATGGACGAAGAGATACAAGCCCTCACTAAGCTACATGGGAAGAGATGGTGCACTCATGAATCAAAAGTATATATGAGACATTTGGGTAGGAATTCATGTTATGAGGAACATAAAACTGGCTCATGAGATGATGGTGGCTGGGAGAGATGCTACAGCCAGATAGTCAGGAAGGGCCTCTTGGAGGAGGCAGCATTGTGCTGAGACCAGAATGAGGAAGCTGCTACATGGGGAAATGGCAGCCCAGGCAGGTGACAGTAAGTGCAAAGGCCCTGAACTTGTAACAGGTTTATGTGTTTAAGGAAAAGGAAGGAGAGTTGAGGAAGAATGGTGGGAGGTGATGTGGTGATGTGAGAGAGGTGAGAAGGAGGGAGAGGGGTCAGGAAGGTAGTGCGTAGGGTCCATGGGAAACAGATGCTGATGTTTGAGCAAGCTTCGGACTATTCTATTCTATTCTATTCTATCCTATCCTATCCTATCCTATCCTATCCTATTCTATTACACTCAATTCCATTCCATTTCCTCCCATTGAGATGGACTATGGAGAGGGCAGGAGCTTGTACAGGTTTGCAGCAGCTGGTGAGAGGTGCGCACAGTGATCTCAACCTGGCTTCACATTGTCATCACCTGGAAATTTAAAAGGAACTTCCTAACAGTTATTTTTCATCTGAGCCCAATAGAAGCAAAGCCTAACGCTGGCTGGTGGCTCAGTGGATAGGTGCCAGCCCGTGAACCTAGAAGTTGCTGGTTTGATTCCCAGTCAGAGCGCATAACCAGGTTGCAAGCCAGGTCTGTAGCTGGAGGCAGGTAGAAAGGCAACCACACATTGATGTTTCTCTCCCTCTTTACCTCCCTTGTCCTCTTTCTAAAAATAATAAGTAAAATCCTAAAAAGAAGCAAAGCCTCAACCATGGGCTTGGGTACTGGTATTTACCAAAGTTCCCCAGGCGACCCTGTTGTTTGTCACTCCAATCATTCATTTGTATATTTGTTCATTCAGTAGCTACTTGTTGGCTGTCTGATTTGTCAGGTGCTATTTGGGGAACTGGGGATTTAGCCATGAATCAAAGTGACAAAAATGCCCTCTCAGAGCTGTCATCTGTGCTGTCATGTGTGTGTGTGGTATGTGGTGTGTGTGTGTGTGTGTGTGTGTGACAGGCAGATAATACCCATTGTGGGTAAACATAGGGTAAGTCACCTGGGGAGAAGTTCTAAAAAGGAGCAGAGAAGATGTTAGACATGTATGTGGAAGAGTGAATTGTACCATGATTATAATGGTTCATAGTATTCTCTGCTAAGCTGGATTTCAGGGACTAGTGCCTCTTTATCCTAATTTCACACTGATTAATCAATTCAACAAGCAATTTCCAGGCCCCACTGTAGGGTCAAGTAGGGGAATGTCCCTGGAGGCTGGACACTTAGGGCTCAGTGGAGACCCAGCCTCTGTTGCCCATGCTGACTCTGGTGCCTTTTCCTGGAGATGAACTTCAAGGCTGAGGTGGGATCCCAGACCTCGAGGGAGGAAGCTTGCAGAGCAGGCACTCTTACCCCCACTTTGTAAATGAGGAGCCTGAAGCCCCAGAAGGAACAAACTTGCTCTGGGGGCCACTGCAGGAGAGAGAATCAGGACAAGCCCCCCACTCCGGTGTCATCACCTGTCTCCCTCCCTCTGACATCCAGCTGCTCATTCTCTCCCTTAGCGTCAATGTCTGGATTTAATTCATAGCAAACACAGGGAGCAACTGTCGTCTTTGCATGTCCTCTCAGGACCAGTTGTCATTTTCCCAGCACATGACACCCAACATCTGGGACCCTGATTAGTAGGCCTCCATGAAAATCAGAGAAGGACTTGTGTTCTCTGCTTTCTTCCAACAACAGCCAGAGCTTTTTCAAACATTTAGTTAGGTCTCCTCTGGAACATATGGATGGGGGATGGGAGGAGAGGTCTAGAGAAAGTGGGGGGAAAGAGAGAGATGCACCCCATGCAGGCAAAAGCATGAGAAACCCAGGGAATGTATAAATACAGTAAAAGAAAAAATAAAGACAGAGATAGAAATAAAGGTGGAGGAAAGGCGGACAACAGAGAAGAAAAGAGGTGCTACAGAGAGAAAGAAGAGAAACAGGAAGAAAGAACCAACAAGGGGCAGAGGAAGGGAGTCAGAAAAAGGTGGACAGACAGGGATAGAATCTGAGAAAGACAGAGAGGGAGAGACAGAATAAACCAGACATAAATGAAAAAGCAGAGATGAAGAGAAGTGAGACATTAGAAGAGAGCTTTAGAGTCGAGAGGCTGGGGACAGAGCCGAGAGGCTGGGGACAGAGCCAAGATCCTGGGTGGACCTTTCTGGAGCTGCAGATGCTGAGGGAAAGCTGGGCCTCAGGATGGGGCCCTGGGTCCTGCAGAGATGGGGGGCAGTCTGAGGACAAAACGACTCCCTGGTGGTGAAGGCAGCCCTGAGACAGCAGACTGGCCAGGGATATTTTGTGAGAAGTCTTGCCTCAGTTTCCTTTTCTGTAATACAGCCATGATGACCCATTCTCCGTTTGCCTCTGCTTTATCTTCAGAAAAGGGCTCTCAGACCCTACAATGGCTCCCGACTCACACAGAGTGAAAGTCTGCACCTCATAATGCTATGATGTCCCTGATTGTCTGTAGGAGGCATCTCTTCTGCTCACAGGCACAAATCATTGTCATTGGCTCTAACTTTGGCTAGAAATGCCCTGGGAATACTGTTCAGGATGGGTCAGTGGCACCCAAGCATTTTTTACATAGCAGAGCATGAGCAGGCTTATTGCTCCTATCCTACAGAGAGGGGTATCCACCTTGTTCCCACTGGTAGATAGCTTGCAGAAGCTCAGTGAGGCCAAGGACACGTCCAAGGTTGTTGGCCAAAAAGGAGACTCAAACCCCTCTTCTGGCTGCCAAGCCAAGCTATGTGCTTCTGCCTCCCCATCCACCATTTTTGGGTCTGAAGACCCCTCGTGGCACTGACGGTGGTCCTGGTGCTGAGGCTGCTGCATGGGGAATTCCTGGTTGGCACATGCATGAGGTCTTTTCTTTAGTAACCACATTAAATCTACAGCATTCTACCCAGTGTGTGTGGGGACCTCTCCCTGCAAGGATGACTTGGGAATTCCGTCAGAACATCGGCATTTGTTCCATATTCATTTCTATTTCCTCAATTAGAACTGCTTAATTTACTGGGATACTGGGAGTCTCAGAGGAGGAGCAAGCATGTGATGAGTAATAAAATATTTATGCACTAGGGGAGTCGACTCCCATCTCCTTCCACCTTATTCATTTGTGGGCTTGCTCCCTCCTGCACCCCCGGTGTCATTGGGCCCCTTCCTGGAAACAGTAGCCTTAGGGAGCCCAGGGGGTAAGCTTATAGTTCACTTGTCATCTCTGGAGCCAGTCATTGGTGTTTCTCCTCACCTGGAATTGTCCTGATTCTGCACAGTGGAGCCAGCTAGTGTCACTAATGTCACATGGAATGGGGTCATATCCAAATCTGGTCTTTGCCAATGAAGCCCTGGGAGGTGATGTGTGTGCTCAAGGCACTGTGGTTGGCAATCTAAAAAGTAGGGGTGTATACTCCCAAAATATACTTTAAAGTCAGAATTCCAGAACCTGTGTAGAAAAAGGGTCTTTGCAGATGAAATTAGTTAATGAAGATAAGGCCATCCTGGATTAGAGTGGACTTTAAATCCAGCTGACTGGGGGGAATATTAAAGTCACATTATAAGAAGAGCATGGGGATTAGAGGTAGTGGAGCATCTTTAAACACTTTCTGCCACCCTCTCCAAGAGTAACCTGCTTTCTCAATCCTCTGCTTCATCGTTTTGTCAACTGATGGTTGTTGATGCCAATTCAATGCCAACAGGAACCCCCGATTTGATGAAGAAGGAAATTCTATGCAGTGCAAACTGCTCAGTGGTGATACAGCATGGCTGTGAGGCAGCCCTGGGGCCAGGAACCTCATCAGCTAGGCAGTTCAACTCTGGTTTGGTCTGCTCCGCTTGGGAGAAACATCTTCTGTGTTCCAGCTCAGACAGAGATACACAGTCCTCAGTTTTCAGTGGAAAAGGGAAAGTGCACTATGCAGCCCAAGGGGAGCTGGCTTATATGGACAGAAGTCTCTGCCCTGGTCCCTCATTGGTCTGACCTTATGCAAATGAGGTCTCAAAATCCTCAAAGTGTGATTGGTCCAAAAGGCACTGTCTTGATTGATTACAATAGAGCCACTTTGATTGTTTGGAGCTGTGCAGCTCTGATTGGTTGGGTAAAGCCTCAGTCCTACTGGTTGAAATAGGATTTCAGGAACTCCTTTATAAGGGCTGGCTTAGATGACAGACATACTATGCAGACAGGCAGTTCAGTGCAGGCTCCTTGAAGTGCAGTTCTATCTTGTGAGAGGCCCCTGAGTAGAAATGTCTTCTAGACTTTTTATCAATCAATCAATCAATCAATCAACCAATTTTGAGATCAGTTAGCCAACTGGAGCTTTTCTTATTAGGTGTCTCCCTTCTCAGGGCCCTCAGTTTCCACCTGCAGAATTTCAGCCACTCTTGCTCTGGTCCCTAGCAAAGTCCAAAGATTTATTTGAGTAGTTAGCAAGAATGGAAATTAGAGGGGCCAGATCATGGAAGTCACAGAGAGGAGCATAGAGGCCAAGGGAGGTTTTGTAGTTTTGTTTTTTAATGTAATAAAATACATATATGATAAAATTCAGCATTTAACTAAAGTACACAACTCAGTGGCATTTAGTACACTCACGATGATGTGCAATCATCACCACCATGCAGTTCCAGACCATTTTCAGCATCCCAAAGGCAACCTTCTGGGAGTTAAAGAAAAGGTGATACTTTTGTGCTCTAGAAGGACCTCTGCTTGTTGCTTAGGGGGTGGGTTGGGGAAAAGGAGTTACACTACAGTTAGGATAAAGGACAGCAAAGAGGCTGTTGCTAGTGTATGAGGTCTGTCCCTCAAGTATTGGCTGTGAAAACTGTTTTAATTGTATTGACTTTGGCTCAAAACACTTGGGACAGAGCTGGTAGGCTTGAGGAAATGGTGGCTGGTGATAGGACAGAGGTGACTGGAAGGTGGGAAAAGATCACACTTGATGTTTAAGGGTAGGACTGCTGGATGTTGTGAGAGCATGCTGGGAGTTACAGCAGGTTTCCAGGTGGACTATTAGTGTGAGTGGCATTGTGATTGGCAGAGCTGGAAAATGCTGGAAGGCAAGGTGACTGGTGGTGCTGTGGGAGGGGAGTCAATAATGAGTTCATTCTGGAGAATATTGAATTTGAGACTCTGGGAGACATCCAAGTGGATATGTCCAGCGGGCAATTGGAAATGCTTTTTAGAACAGAGGATTGGGCCAACCAGGACTTCTCAGCTATAGCACTCATGACATTTGAGGTCAGATAATTCTGTGTTTGGGTGTCGTGTGCCTTGTGGGATGTTTAGCAGCATCTATAGTCTCTCCTCAGCAGTTGCAGATTCCACCCCTTTCCTAGTCATGACAATCAAAGATGACTCCAGACATTGCAAGATGTGCCCTGGGAGGCACAGTTTCTGAGGTTGAGAACTACTTGGTCCATGCACTGGAGAGTCATTAGTATATAGATGGTAGTATAAAACTTTGGGACGCTTGATATTCTCAGAGAGTCACTGTGGTATGAGAAGAGAGGCCTTGATGTGTTCAATAGGGCAAAACCAGAGGAGACACAAGGCTTGCTAAGAAGGAGGGATCAAGGAGGAGGAAAGAGGAAAAACTCAGAAATGGCAGGTCATGGTGCTGAATACTAATACACTTCCCTAAATCCAACTACCCATGAACATACCATTTCTACTTTCACTTTTGGGGGGCTGCAGATCATGATGACCTAGAGCATGGGCTGTAAGCATTACTGTGGACAAATTGCTTAAGCTGTTGGTGCCTCCACTTCCTCATCCATACAATGGGGCTAACATCAGTACCCACCTTCAGGATTATTGTGGTGATAACATGAGTCAACACAGGCACAGTGTTTAGAACAGGACTTCTCATCTGTACATGCCAAATCAGTGTTGCTGTTCTTATTGTTCTACTAATTTCCAGACCTTGGACCTTGCCTACCTCATGGATTTAGGAAACTCCATCACTCATACATTGAGCAAATGTGTATGGGAGACCTATTCTACATTACCCCTAAGGGGACACCAGGAGCAAAATGGAAGCTGACCCCACTCCACAGAAATTATGGTTTGGGGTGGGGTGGGGGACATGGATGTGTCAAGTGTGACACACAATTACGAATGGGGACAAGTGCTGCGATGGAGAAGGGCATGCAGCCATGAGAAACCCCACGATAGAGATGCTCTCTCTGCTCAGCTTCTTCATCTGTTTCAGGGCCTGAACACTTCACACAGAGAACAGTTAAGGTGTGAAAGCCCTTGCAAGTGCATCTCTTATTGTCCTGGAGGAAGGGGTCCTGTGAAGCACTCATAGTATCTGCTATTTCTACCAAAGGAGGTTTAGTTCCCTCATTTTAGCTTTGGATTGAAATTCCAAGTACCCAAAATGTGGTTGAGATTGTCAAAAAATCAGGACAGAATTAAAGAGGTTTCCTACACCTCTTAGCTTTCCTGAGAAAACAACCTACTTGTACTGGTTGATATTAGCATTGGTGGTGGGGAACAGGGAATATAGATGCATACACAACCCTTCCTGAAAGCATCTTCCTGTCAGGGCTGATGCCACCCAGTGTGGTAGAAAGAACTCTTTAAAGGCTCACTGGTCCAAGCTCAACCTCCTAACCCATAGAAGGACCTTGAGCTCAGGCCATTCCTTTTCTAGATGCTTAAAATTGAACCACTCCTTCAACTGAGTTCATACTTCAGGGTTGAGACCAGAGTGAGGAGAACGAGGCAGCTTTGTGGAAGTTCAGGGTCAGATCCCATTTATTTAAAAATGTTGATATTTCATTCACCATGAATATTTGGATCATTGATTTTGACTAAAAAAAGGTCTTGTATTGTAATATTATTTATCTGGATGACTGAATCTTTTGGTGTGCCCTTACATTTTGCACCCAGGATGAGTGCCTCAATTTCCTCACCCTAGTTCTGACCCTAGGGGCCCTCCTGTTGGATCCAACCTTTATCTTGGAGGTATTTGGGTTAAAATGTTCTTTGTATTTCCACCACATCTTAGGGCTTCCAAAAGGAGTTCACTTCTGAGATCTGTTTTGAGCCTATGGATAACCAAGTAAACACCTAGGGAAAGGGTTGTTGGTCATCCATTCACAGAGGAAGAAACAGAGAAAGGAAATAATTTGCTCAGGTTTACAAATCAAACTACAAAATATTGGAACTAGGAACCAAGTCCCAGTTCAGGGGGATTTTCCTGCTCTACCTCTTGGACCTCTTGACAGATTCGACAAAACAGATTGATTCAGATGACTTTAATAATATTATTATTTTTCACAACAATAACACATATTTATTATAGAAAATTTGAAAAATACTATATGCAAGAGAAAGAGAATAAAAATATTCTATCATTACCCCCACTCAGAGGTAACACTTATTAATACTATTTTGATGCATTTCTTTCTATTTTTCATATCCATTTAGCTATTCTTGAGAAAGATATATACATGCATAGGTCACTGGGTAGAAGGTTTTCCCTTATTCTTCCAGCATCTGTGTTTCCCTTCCATCCTTAGGCATATATTTAGGTTTCACTTAGGTCTCTGCTTATATAAACGAGGTCACCACCAGCCCATATGGCACCAGCCCATTTGGCACCTTTGTGTAAATTAGCAAAAGACACCCCCTCCTGGTCAGGGCACATGGTTTAGCAGGTGCAACCAGAAAATGCTCTTTTGCAAAGCAGCTCTGCACCAGAGTACACAGTCTGGTGAGCAGGTGCAGTTTAGGTGTCACCCCTACCTTGGCTCCTTGCTCACAGGGGTGCC
>PVIW01003375.1:146337-170731 GCA_004026585.1 Noctilio leporinus
CCCCCCCCCCCCCCCCCCCCCCCCGCTCTCCCCAACCTACTGCATTAGAACCTCTGGGGGAGTCTGGGGTTTTAAAAATTTGTTTTGTTTTGTTTTTAGAGAGTGAATTGGGAAGGGAAGGAGAGAAACATCAATGTGAGAGAAACATCGACAATTGGTTGCCTCCCATATATGCCCTGACTGGGGACCAAACCTGCAATCTATGTATGTGCCCTGACTGGGAACCTAGACAGCAACCTTTTGTTTTATAGGACAATGCACCAATCAACTGGGTCTGGGCAGTCAGGGACAGCAATTTGTGTTTTAACAAGCCCTCTGGTGATGATGATGAGCATGAGAATTTGAGGGCCACTAAATTAGGTAAATACGTTACAGTGTAACTTGACATCGATAGATAATGATAAAAAAACATTGACTTGAAAGAGAAACTGTTAGAAGAGGCAAAGTGCCGCAAGGGCCTAATTAAGTAAATGAGAGAAGTACCAGAAGAAAAAAAGAAAAAAAAAAAAAAAAAAAATAGCCCACGCGTTGGTACTGCAGAGGAAGCAGCCAGTGCAGAGACCACACTTGAAGGCTGAATATCACAATGTAAGCTGCTGGGAGAAGAGTAGCCATGTGGAATAGACACAGTCATATTTTATTTATTGCTACGAGGAGGACAGTGTATGTTTTGCTGGGTACAGCTATTTTTCAAATGTCTAGATTTGATTGGGCCGAACAAAGTACAAGTTAATTTGAATGCATCACTGAACTTACCATAACTTTTGCTGTGATGTGTTTTCTCAGACCGTTTGCACTGAAACTATTGCCATAAAGTTTCTGAACATGGAAACAAGGCCTTTAAATGCAAAATGGCTGGTAGGGAAAAATTCGAACTTGTCAGCAGGGTCTGCCCCTGGGTGTTTCATGATCTAGCCTTCTTGAACTACCAACCCTCCAGTCTACATGTATTCTCACTCCGCATTTCTAAGTTCAGCACATGCTTTCTTCGTTGGTGAAGTCCTATGTATCTGTTAGGACCTGCTCACAAATGACCTCCTCTAGGAAACCTCTTCCCAGCCTCCCAATGAAACCCCATGGCACCCAGAATGCACCTTCTTTGTGGCAGGTACTCACACTGGGCTGTCAAGACAGTGAAGTCCCTGAGTGAGGGAACTGTGTTTATTTCTTTTCTCTCTGCACAGGACTTAGTTTAATGCCGGGCGCATGACTATGCTCAATAAACATTTGCTGAGCATTTGTCTACTGCTTAGACAAATTGTGCTTGTTATTTATCGAAAAGATGTACTTAACTGTTAAGTTAGACATAAAGGAAACTTTAGAGGGTATGTCCTTTACTTATCCCTTTCAGCCCACCTATGTTAAATCATTTGCAATACCAGTTGTAAATAAATTGAGAAAGTAGAACCAATAAATTGGAAATAGGAAACAATAACAATAATAAAATCATAGAGATAGAAAGAGAAAATTGATCAGCAAAGTCCTAGATTAATACCATTGTGATGGTTGAGCATGACATTTAATTTTGAGCTTCCTGGCCATATAGGCAAAAGGGGAAATAATGGGTTATACCAGTTGGTTTGATCAATGAATAAAAGTAGTTCATCAAGAGAGATGAGTGGTTTCCTACCAGAAATTTACTGTATAGGTTCCTATATAACAGGCATCAACAAAATGTTAGATTATTCTAGTAATTACAAAGAATATTTATTTTCCATTCTTCAAATATTCTCTGAGGTATGTTCTCTCCAAGACGCTATAAATGCTGGACTACAGAGATGAATAGATATGTTCACATCCTAGTGAAGGGGTGAGATAAACTGACCATACAATATAGTGATAAGTTCTGTGTTAGAGAGGGTATCAGGAGGCTTTGGGGACCCAATATAGTCACCTGGGCTGTAGGTAAAAAGGGATGGCTTTCAGGAAGAGGTGACATCTGAGCTGAGTTTTGAAGCATGCGTTGGATTGGCTGGATAAAGAAGTGGATGGGGAAGGATTGGAAAGAGGTGTCCTGGAAGTTAGAGCATCAAGTGCAAGGGTTTAGAGAAATGAAGGTGCAATGGACTGAATGTGTACTCCTTTGTTGAAATCTTAACTCCCAAACGATGCTATTAGGAGGTAGACCTGTGGGAGGTGATTAAGTCACGAGGCGGGAGCCCTCAGGAATAGGGTTAGTGCTGTTATAAAAAAGACCCCAGAGAGGGCTCTTCCCCTCTCTTTGCCATGTGAGGACACAAGACAGAAGCCTGCAACCTGGAAGTGGGCTCTCATCAGAACCTGACCAGGCTGGCACCCTGATCTTTGACTTTAGCCTCTAGAATTGTGAGAAATCAATTCCTGTTGTTATAAGTCATCCAGTGTATGGAGTTTTGTTATAGCAGCCCAGAACTAGGATGGGTTAGTTGAAGAAATTGCAAGCAATGTGGTTATGACTGGGGCATGTGTGAGAGGGAGCAGGAGATGAAACTGATAAGTGCCCCACCATGAAGGACCCCGAATGACCCAGAGGACCTTGGTTTTAGGGTTCCATAGGGCAGGAAATGGGGAGCTCTGAAAGAATTTTAAATGGAGGAAGTGATGCAGTCTAAGTTTTACGTTTAAAAGCTACGGCAATGCTCCTTACGCCCCCCTTCCATAGCCCCCTATCAGGGCTTAGTTTTGCTCTGTAGTCAAACAATAGTGGCCCTAAATTTCTTTGCTACAAGGCCAAGCACTCTGAAAACACTGAAGCCTGAACTGACATCAATTATGCTGACAGGGGGAAATTTTAATTAAAAGTTTTTGAAGGGCTCTATTCTGTATTCTTCTCTATTTTCACGTTATCAGCAGCACTGCTTTTTCTTCCGGCTCAGAGTTATTACAGTATAACATTTTCATGTTGCTTGTAGGGTAATTATGTCAAATATATGGGAGACGATAAGCGGCAGTTTGTATTATTCTGTGATTAATCTCCATACATTTTGGCATTTCAATCTGGCCTCAGAAGACTAGCTTTGCTAACTTCTAGTGTGGAAGGAAGATGTGAGGAAGAGCCAGGAGGTCTGGGGTGTTGGCACTGAGGTGGCTCTGGTTGGACATATCCCAGTTCCCCAAAGAACACCCACCCTAGGCTCCACTCCTCATATTCTCACCAAGGCTCGTTCAGCCCAGAGCTTCTGAAAATGCGGTCCTTAAACTATTTGCGTTAGACTCACCTGGGATGCTCGTGGACAAGGCACAATACTGTCCCTTTTCCCCCCAACCCATGAATCAGCATTTATAATACCCCAGACCAAGGCTCTGCATTTCAACTATTGATCCTTCCAGATCATTCTTATTACTTAAGTTTTTGGGCAGTTGATCCAGATCACAATGGCTTGATTCCATCCTTTGTAAACCATAAATAGAATATGAAAATTGTGTAGAAGGGAAGAGCAGTTTTTGGGATTAAATACTAGCATGGATGACTGGGGGAGATCATAGCAACTCCATGTCTAGATTTATTTATTTTTGCTATATTTAATTGATTATGCTATTGCAGTTGTCTCAATTTTCCCCCTTTGTACCCTGCCACCAGGTACCACCCAATCCCTCTGGCAATCCCTCCCACCTCTGCCTTTAGTTCATGTCCATGGATCATGTATATAAAGTTCTTTAGCTTCTCCATTTCCTATACTGTTCTTAACATCTTCCTGTCTATTCTGTACCTACCAATTTGTACTTCTTAATCCCTGCACCTTTTCCCTCATTCTCTCCCTTGCCCCTTCTAACTGGTATTCCTCTAAATGATATCCATATCTATGATTCTGTTTCTGTTCTGCTTGTTTGCTTAGTTTGTTTTTTTAGATTTGATTGTTGATAGCTATCAATTATTGCCACTTTATTGTTCATAGTTTTCATTACCTCCTCCTCCTCCTTCTTCTTCCTCTTCTCCTTCTCCTCCTTCCCCTTCCTCTTCCTTTTCCTCTTCTTCTTCTTCTTTAAATAAGTCCCTTTAACATTTTATGTAATAATGGCTTGGTGATGATGAACTCCTTTAGCTTTACCTTGCCTGGGAAGCACTTCATCTGCCCTTTCATTTTTATTTTATTTATTTTAAAAAGATTTTATTTATTATTTTTCAGAGAGAGGAGAAGGGAGAGAGGGAGAGAGGGAGAGAGACATCAATGTATGGTTGTCTTTCACTTGCCTCCAGCTAGGGACTGGGCTGAAGACCTGGTTGGCAATCTGGTTGCCAGGGCCTATTTTTTTATTTTTAAAAAATATTTTATTAATTATTTTTAGAGAGAAGGGCAGGGAGAGGGGAAGAAAGGGAGAGAAACATCCATGTATGGTTGCCTTTCACCTGCCTCCAGCTACGGACCTGTCTGGAGATTTGACTTGCAATTTGGTTATGAGCCCTGACTGAGGAATTGAACCAGTGACCTTTGGGTTCACAGGCTGGCATCTGTCCACTGAGTCACCAGCCAGGGCCTCCTTTCATCTTTAGATGGTAACTTTGATCGATAGAGTAATCTAGGT
Organism: Noctilio leporinus; assembly: GCA_004026585.1. Lineage (NCBI taxonomy): Eukaryota > Metazoa > Chordata > Mammalia > Chiroptera > Noctilionidae > Noctilio > Noctilio leporinus. Next base: position 150,841 of record PVIW01003375.1, read on the forward strand.
TGTAGGTTCTTGATTTTCATTACTTTGAATGCTGCTTGCCAATCCCTTCTAGCCTGCAAAATTCCTTTTGAGAAATCAGCTGACCGGCTTATGGGAACTCCTTTGTAAGTAACTCTCTGCTTTCCTTTTGCTGCTTTTAAGATTCTATCTTTATCTTTAATCTTTGGCATTATGATGTGTCTTGGTGTGGTCCACTTTGTGTCTATCTTGTTTGGGACTCTTTGTGCTCCCTGGACTTGTATATCTATTTCCTTTACCAAATTAGGAAAGTATTCTTTCTCTTTTTCTTTCCAAATAGATTTCCAATGTCTTGCTCTTCTTCTTCTTCTTCTTCTTCTTCTTCTTCTTCTTCTTCTTCTTCTTCTTCTTCTTCTTCTTCTTCTTCTGGCACCCCTATGATGTGAATGTTGGAACATTTGAAATTGTCCCAGAGGCTCCTTAGCCTATTTTCATTTTGTGGATTTATTTTTTAATTTTTTCTTCTTGTTGTTTTAATTGACTGCTGTTTTCTTTCTTATGTTCTAAATCATTGATTTGATTCTCAGTTTCAGCCATTTTATTGTTGATTTCTTGTCAGTTCTTTATTTCAGTTAGTGTACCTCCATTTCTGCCTGGGTCTTTTTTATTCTGTTGAAGTACCCAGTGAGTTCCTTGAGCATTCTAAAGATGAATGTTTTGATCTCTGCCTCTGATAGATTGCTTACCTTCATTTCTTTTAGTTTTATTTTTTTCCTGGAGTTTTTTTATGTTGGGTAACCAGGGTTGGGCACCCTGTGTGAACCAGGGTGATGGAGTCTTCAATATGGTGTCACAGCTTTGTGGCTCTGTGTGGAAGAGGGTTCGTAAAAGGAATAATGGCCACTGCCTGGCCTCTGGAGTTACGAGTTTTTTGTCTTGGTGAAAGCTGATGTCAGCCACTTCAGTTTCTTCCTGTATGCCACTGGTACTCTTCTAACTGCTGTTTCTATGCTGGTGTCCAGAGGCAGTGATTTTGTGTAAGTCCTAAGTTTTTTTACGGGTCCTTTACAAGGAGATACCTGTGAATCTCAGTTTCTTCCACTGCCCCTTGCCCCATTGGTTTTCACAGCCAGAAGTTTATGGGGACTTACCGTCCTGTCACTGGAACTGTGGACTGGGTGGTCTGGTGTAGGGCTGGTATCCCTCGCCAAGATATCCCTCCTGATCTTTATCCACCATACATGGGTGTGGGACCACCTGTTGCATGTCTCTGCATCTCTGTGTTTCCACCCCCCTACCAGTCTTGATGATTATGATTTGTTTAATTCTTTGGTTGCCAGCCTTCCATACAGGTTAATTTTCTGTTGATTCTGGGTGATGGCTGTTTTGTTGTTGTAATTTTTGTTGTGGTTTTGTGAGGAGGTGAGCCATGTTTACCTATACCTCCATTTTGACCAGAAGTCTGGATTTTTAAAAACATATAAAATAGATGGGATTGGTTTATTGATGCCCATGGATAAATAAGATAAGGCATCTCTTGTTAAACTTCAAGAAAGAAAACATAAGTTGTGAACCTGGACAAAAGTTTGGGAATGGGGCCTTCATTTGGAGCAGTGTCTGCATCAGGGGGAACCGCCTCAGAGGAGGGGAGAGACCAACTTCACATCATCCTTAGACAAGGGACTTCTGACTTCAACAGCCCTTAGCATCTCTACCAGGATGGGTGAGCATGGAGAACTTCTCTTGCTGGAAAGTGCTATTATCCTGTTCTATTTCAATGTAATACTAGGGAGTTTTTTTCAACCACTATGGTATCCTGGTGGAAACTGCCCAGTGCGGTGAGGCCCATGTCAGGCCACAGTGCCACATCTCTTTTGGGCCAGCTACTCTCCTCCCAAAGTCTGGCCTCCTGGGTCCTCTTGTGTTCCAGAATCTTCCCAGTTCCCAAATGGAGTCCTGCCATGTTAACTTTGGCAACTTCAATCACCCCTCCAAGGAAAGGCGAGGAGTATTATGGCCTGTGTTGGATTCTCTTGGTCTATGATTTATTGATGGAGAGTATGAAATTTTCATTAAAACAGACTGCTGTTTCTCACTCATTTGTCACATTTTTAATTTATATTTTAAAACATTAATAAAACTGACAATTAGTTTTTGAAGTGTCAAATATATTTAAGATGAGTGACTGGTAGAAGGGGGCTTCCTATTGTAGGAGAGGGAGGAAATAGTTCAAGAAAGCAATCTTCTGTTGATGCTGAGCCTTCTTCTCTCCTCAAGCCCCATAGTCAGCTTAATTGTCTCTGGTCTCTTAATAGATGTCATTGTTTACAAACTACTTTCATTTTCTTTATCCTGAGACACTATCTGGTATGGGCGGGGATGGTCCTGGCTTATGCCTTTAGTCTTGGCATTATTAGTAAAGTTCCTTTTGCACTGTTTCTGTTTGGATGACAAATTGCATTGTTTCCAAAGTCCAAGACAGCAAGGCCTTTTGAGCTACACCTAACTGTTAAGTCCTTGGCAACCCCACCTTTCCTTAGCCTGTTTCCTCATTTGCAAGGTGGGGATAATAATAGCTTTATGATATTGTTTTGAATGTAGATGAGGTAATGTAATATGCCCAGTACAGTGCCTGGCATACAGCGAGTGATTAATATGTGATGGCTGCTGTCATATTTGTCCTTATTATTGTCATTAGATCTTGCAAGGGGCAGGCCCATAGTTAGTTCCCAGCCTCACCTTACTCCACACTCATCTTTGTAGGCTCTCTCCAACAACTTTGGTTTTCTCAGTTCTTTGTGCAGGTGGAGTTCCCTCTGGCCACAGGGACCTTCCACCTGCTGCTCCCCCTTTCCACCTAAATAATCCTAGTCATCCTTCAGACCTTGGCTCAAATATTACTCCTAAGGAAGCCTGTCCTGACTCCTTTCATGAGATAAAGTCTCCTGTTATCAGCTCTTGAAACATCTTATACCTCTCTCTCATAGCACTTATCACAGTAGCAATCTTATGTTTATTTGTGTGATTCTTCAGGTCATGTATATTTTTCTCACCAGACTGGAAGCTCCAAGGGGACAGGAGTGGTGTCCACCTTTGCTTGTCCCTGGTTCCCCAGGACCTAGTTCTGTGCTGAGGCATAGTGAGTAGCCAGTGAGAACTGGTCTAATGAGAGAATTAAACCTCACTGTTTCTCGACTCTTTCAGTTCTGCTACATCTGTCCCTGTCAACTCCCAGCCAAGTTTCCTAGTCTTATTCTGAATCTTTCATTCACCCTACTAATCGTGTATAAAATGAATAATAGGAATGATAGCTGAGATTATTTCTGAGTGCCAGCTACATGCTAGGCATTTTACTTGTGTTGTCTCCTTCAAGACTTAACCCAATGAGTTTGATGTACTCATGATTGCCCCCATTTTACAGATGAGGAAACTGAGGCTAAGGTGACAACCACCAGTGGGTGAGTGATGAAATTGGGATTCCGTTAGAGGTGAGTGGATCCCAGAGCTCCTATACCTCACTGAGCATGTTATACTTCTGGAGGAGTAGGGAATCTGGAAGCATGAGACCTACTTACCCAGAACATCTGCCCGCAGCCCTTGTGACTACTTTTTCTGTGTCAGAGCTCTTTCTCATTCAACACCTGTCTCCTATAGGAAGGCTTCAGGCACCAGGCAAAGCTTCCTTGACCAGCATCACCCTGTCCTCCCATCCACCTACTTCTCAGTTTCCTTCTCAGTGGGGAACAAAGCCTGAATGCCAGGTATTCTAGATCCTGTCTTGGAATTCTAGATTGTATCAGCCAGGAGGACCCAGGAATTCTCAAATATTTGCTCTCCCCTACAAGGTGGACTTTTTTCATATATGTGACATGCTCTTTTGGTGATTTCCACATTGTGACAAAACCCCCACATTAAAAATGAATGGATGTAACTATGAAAACAAATCAGAACTCAAAAATATGATATTTTTAATAGCCAGTATATTTATTTATTCAATAAGTATTTATTGAGTTCTTCTGTATATTCTAGGTACTTGGCTGGGGACTAGGAATACTGTGATAAACTATTTTTAAAGTGATTCATACATACATTATGAATTATATAGTTTAAATGTAACACAAATTATCTAATATGTTAAAATTACATACATCACATGCAGAGTGATGTATGGAGACCATAAAAATAGAACATGCATGTATTTTGTCTAGGTTTATACAATCATATATGGTCCCAATATACGGTCCCAAATTCCAGATACAATAGAGTAAGTAATGAAATGTCTGTTTCTTGCCATGGGTTCAGGGTCTTCGGGTCTTTTCTCAGAAACTATCACCACCAGTTCTCGGGCTTCTCCTCCAGAGCAAGTATGTGTATATATTCTTTCCCTTCTACTTTTTTTCCTGTTCACTTTTAAACAAATAAAAGCAAAGTACACAGTGTTCTAATATATATATATATATATATATATATATATATATATATACACTTAACAACCTGTCTTAGAGATTGTTCCATATCAGTACACAAAAAGCTTTCTAGTCCTTCTTACAGCTGCTTTCAATAGTGGCATGAAATGTCAATGGTGAATTATTAACAGTAATTCAATACAATGGGAAACTTCTGGAGGGCTTTGTTGTACTGGAAGTTCCTGGCATGGAGTCAATTGGTAAAAAAACAAAGACAAAAACAAAAACAGTAGAGTTTAGCACATGTATTATCATGTTAATGTAAAGTTGGATCTACACGTGTAACAGGGATATGTATATGAATCAAGAAGAATGCTCATTAAAACATTAGCATCCATCAATGTCTTAGTCCACATGGGCTGTCAGAACAAAAATACTGTATAATGAATGGCTTTTTTTTTTTTTAGTGGCTTATGAGTAACAAAAATTTAGTCTTCACAGTTCTGAGGCTGGACATCCAAGATCAAGGCACCAGCAGATTTAAGATCTGATGAGGGTTGCTTCCTGGCTCATAAATAGCTTTCTTCCTGCTATGTTCTCATGTGGCAGAAGGGGTGAGAGATATTTCTGGGTTCTCTTTTATGAGGTTGCTAATCCTATTTGTGAGGTCCCCATTCTTATGACCTAATCACCCCCAAATCCCTTACTTCCAAACACCATCCCACTGGGGATTAAGATTTCAGCATATGAACTCTGAGGGGACACAAACATAGCATTCTGTCCCTGCCCTCCAAATTCATGTTCTCCTCACATGAAAATACTCATCAAATCCCAATAGTCCAAAATCTTAACTCATTCCAGCATCAACTCTAAAGTCTAAAATTCAAAGTCTCATATCAATATCATCTAAATCAGAAATGGATGAGACCTGAGATGAGATTTATCCTGAGGCAAACAGTTCTCTAGCTGTGAACCTGTGAACCACACAAGTTCTTTGCTTTTCAAATTTTACAACAGTGGGGCAGGCACAGAATAAACATATCCACTCCAAAAGGGAGACACAGGAAAAAATAATGGGCAATGGGTGCCAGTGAGTCCAAACTACAAGGCAAACTCAAAGAGATTTGAAGCTTGGGGAATAACCCTCTTTTGCTCAATGGTTTGCTCTCCAGGCCCACCTTGGTGGTGGTCTCACCTTCCAGACCCCAGTGCTGCCTTTTACTACAGGCTAATAATGAATGACATAGACCACAAGTAGTGGTGATGCCCAGAACCTCAGCTATGGAGTCCTGCTACTCATTTCCTTAGCTCAATGCCCAGCACATTGTAAAGGTCTTAGATGTGGCAGCGTATTAAAGGGAATGTGTTTGAGCATAAAGGAGCAAGGATGGTTTTGTCAGACATACTTCTGAATACCTCTAATTTGTTTTAGAGACTTGTTTGCAGACTTCATTACTTTAGCTGATTCAATAATAAATGAGGTGTGACTCTCTCCCTTGCTCTCTGTGGTTCACCAATGTTGAGATGACAGCACTGAAAATCTCTGCCCAGATCAGCCGTCTCCTTTTACAGATGGTGGTGTTTGGTCCCCACACTCTTCCTGGAGAAGAGTAAATGGTGTGGTGAATTAAGTTATATTCAAATTATTATAGGAAGTGCTTTCCAAACACTCCTGGGGGACAAAAATAACAAAGTGTGTTCTTGGATGTGGAAGAGTTTGGATTCAGAATCTATTCTTATCCCTTGATCCTGTTTTCATGTTTTTGCATTTTATCGTATGGTGAGGACCATGAGGACCTGCAAGGGGAAGGCATATGCCCAAGGTCAAATCTAAGAGCAAGGACTAAAACCTGGGTGTTATCATTCCCAGCCCTGGGGTGTTCTCTGGCACTGTGTTCCACACTCCCAAGAAGCACATAAGAGATGGCAGTCTTCTTTCTATACCTTTACCTTTATTTGACTTGGTGAGAATTTTGCAGGACCCCAAAATTTGCAGGTGATGTCCCCACAATGAGGGATTCAGTGTAATGCCGTATTCATCACAGAACTAATAAGAGCAGTGCCTATAGTTTGAAGATCCTTTTTCCTTGACAAATGATATATTTCATTTATTTCCCATGATCTTCTTGCATTATTTCAATATTATTAATACTTGGCAAATATATTAAAAAAGTAATAAACTGGCAATTATGATTGCGCTATGGACCCCAAACTGCAATTATTCATTACATTTCAATTATTAACTTCACTTCAAATGTCTTTCAGCAAAGATTGCAAAAAGGAAAAAAATAAAATCCCTGTGAAGCTCTGTACTCTGGTTTCTGGAAACCCATGTTTCACTCTGACGTGAAATTTCTTTGATTTATCTGCTATCTCATGGCTGGAGCAATCAAAATAATAACAAAAAAACCTTCCTTTCTACTTAATAAATAATAACCATCAACACCTTATATTTATGGAGAGCTTTTTAACCCTTCTTAGTGCCTTAGTATCTATTCATGCATTTTATTGAAAAGCAATGCTAATAAAGAGTTTGGGTCCAACGTGGTCCTGATTTACTGATTAGGCAAAATGAGGTACTGACAAGCGCAGGGATTTGGCAGAACAGACATGTAGATGGTGAGGTTTTTGCTGCCTGGTCTTCCTCATACAACCCCCCTTCCTGTAATAACATCTTAGCATCAACCCCACCTGTAAGACAAATCCTCACTTGAGGATGAAGTCAATCACTGAAGATGATGGTGATGGTGATGATGGGAGCAGCTCTTTGCTGGATTTGCAGATCCCTAAGGGCTAGACACACGTAACCTTGTTGAATCTTCCCAAGAACCCAACGGTGAAGAGACAATTGTCATTCCATTTTATGGGATGTTAGATTTGCCCAAATCCCCACACCTAGTGTCTAGTACAGTTATAACAATGGCAACAATAATAACAATAGCAATGACAATGGTTTTTTTAATTCAATCTTGACCACCTGCTAAGCCCAGTATTCTCTGCACATTACACACACCGTTCATTTTGTTCTCACCACCACCCCATGAAAGAGGTTTCCCTCTAACTCCTATTTTTAAAAATGAAGATCCTGAGATTTAGAGAAGACTAAAGAGCTTGTTCAAGGTCAGTAACAACTACCACCTCGCCCACCAGTGACTCTGCCTCCAACACTCCACCAAACACTTAAGCATCCTTTCCAAAGAAAAAATAGTGATGGGACCCAGACAGAGGACCTTCTACAATGTGGCTGTCTTAGAGATATACTTTCTTGGGAATTTGGGTCAAGATTTACCCTCAGAGCAGTCCTATACCCTCCATCCTCCCCATCTTTCACATTTTGCCTGTAGGATAAATGATAGCTATAAAGGACATGAGGAGTTCCATTTTTAAAAAAGAAGCAAATTGTATTAAATTTTAATGGTGGTCTTTATGGGCTGGTTTGTTTCTGGTGCTTAAGTGCGTCCTTCAGTCCTCTTTGAAGAGTTCCATTTGCACAGATTAATTGTCTGCAATCTTGTTCAGCATGTCCTCACCCCAGTTACCAAACTGCGAAGCCTTGTCTCCATCTGGGCAGAGTTTGATGATGTAGCACTTTGGCCTTTAAAATATGCACAATAAATATTTTAGATTTGCTGACGAATGACTTGCTCCTACTACAAGGCTGCCGAGTTTGCAGGGGCAGGAGGAGGAGGAAGTTAAGCAAACCTCAAAATGAGATAGGCTTCACGAAGAGGTGCAGGGTGCCAGGTGGGTGAAGTGGCTTTCCCAATCATATACCACTGTAGCAGGGGACACTTTGGCTTTTGGAAATGTCTGACTTCATTTGTCTCCTGGAAAAGTGTCACCACTCCAGACTGACTGTCTTTCAAGGTGCACAGGGGAGGTACTTTTTTTATTATTTTATTTTATTGTTGTTGTATTACATCCATCCCCTCAGGGGAGGTACTTTGTACTCCATTTGTTCATCAATTCAGTTTTCCATGAAGCATCTAATGGGATATTTAGTGCTATGGACCAGATCATGCTACTCACCTGCTTAAAACATTCTAGAATTTTTTATCATAGAATAAAACCATAACTCCTGACCATGAGTCAATTAGGCCTTATGTGATCCACTCCCGTGGCTCTTTTGACCACCTCATCCACTCATTGCACCTTGCTCACCACATTCCATCCACATGGGCCTTTGCTCATTTTCTATGAACACACAAAGCATGTTTTTGCCACAGGACCACTGCACTTGCTGACTCCTCTTCCCAGAATGCTCTGTCTTCACAGTTTTTTTTTTTTTTTTAATTGCTAGCTTCTTTTGGTTATCTAGATCTCTCAACTTGAATGCTCCTTCAAATGTCAGATAGATTATGCTTGAGCACCTAATCTAGAATGGATCTTCATTCCAACCTGTCTTCACTCTATTACCTTATTTTATAAGCTCTATCCACAATTTAAACTTGTTTTGTTGACTTATGTTTGCTTTCCTTGTTTGTCATTGGTCTCTTTCATTCTAATTCCCTTAAAGGTGAAGACTTGACGTTGTCCATTGCTGTATTCCTACCTCCTAGAATATAGCTCCTCATAGTGTCAGTGCGTAGAACACATCTATTGAATGAATCAGTGATTATTTCCTGAGCACTGACAATGGGCAGGCTGTGTGCTGGGTTCTGAAAATACAGCACTAAATGAGACACTGAAGTGGTTCTTTGAATGGACCATTTTACATTCTAATAAGGTCTTTGATCTTTGATCTACTAGGGAGGCAGATGCACCCAGACAGAAATGACCAGTGTCACGATACTAGAGTCAGATCACGCAGTCCTAGGACTTGAAGTACTGGAAGAGTTTTAAAAAATTATAGCATCCAAAAAGAGGATGCTTCATCACAATGTGACTGGTAGGAATCACGGAAACATGAGAGGGCTGGCTGGGCCCTCACGGGAGGCAGCAGCCAAAGGAACAGAGCTGGGGGCTCCACCTGAGGGTTGGTTATGGTCCCCCAGCTGGGTGTCCCAGCCTACAACAACATACACAACAAGGAAGAGTAGAGCAGCATACAGCTGAGAAGGGTAAAAAGCTGTGGAGTTTGCTGGCCTGAGAAAGCACTGGAGACAGAGAACTGCTAAGGTGATCACAGAGAAAATATATAGGCACCCACCTACCCTGGGCTCCAGTAGAGGGAGGGCAGAATGCACTGGAGATGCATGGGGAGAGTTTGGGGTGGTGGCTTAGAGGAGATAAGTGGGGAAGCAGCTGTGGGGATCCTGGTGCTGACTTACTGCCCACACCTCAGGTGGACTGCACTGCGGCTTCTGTCTGAGGGGTCCTCATAGCCCCGCCCATTGGAAGCAATCTGCCCTGCCCAGTGGTGTCTGAGCCTGGCGCCTGATCACAGTTCTTTGATTTACATCTAAATAAACCTCTCCTGCCCTGCCCTGTCTGAGCATAGATACAATAGTTGGCACCTGAAGAGGTGTTTCTTGACCAGCAGCACTTGGACCTGGAGGCTGATTACAAACTCTTTGACTTACAGCTGGGTCAGTTAGTCAGGCCCTCACACCACTGTGCAATGGCTGATCATGTATTCATTGCTTTGATGCTGAGTTAGCCCTTCTCACTCTGCAGAGCCTGGGTCTGGTGGCTGATTACAAACTCTCTGACTTACAGCTGGGTCAGTCAGTCAGCACCGCCCCCCACCTCCCCCAGCCCCCAGGCATGTGAAGCTGGTGACTGATCATGGATTTTTTGGTTTGCGATTGAGTGAGTTTGTCCTGCCCAGTGGCCTCTGGGCATGGTGGCTCATCACAAACTTACTGGATTACAGCTGAATCTTTCAGTCTAAGCCAGTGGTCCCTTAGACTGGCAGCTGATCACAGATTCATTGGATTACAATAGAATCTTTCAGTCAAGCCCAGTGCCACCTGAGCCTGGTGGCTAATGATAGATTCATTGAATTATAATTATAACCTGCTGTCTTGCCCAGCAACTCCTGAGCCTGGTGGCCAAACACAGATTCATTGGATTATAATTGGACATCGCTGCCTAGCCCAGTGGCACCTGAGCAGGGCAGCTGATCACAGATTCATTGATTTACATCCGAATCTGTCCCACCAAGCTACACCTGAGTTGGCAGCTGATCCATTGGATTACAATTGAACCTCTCAGTCTAGCCTAGCAGAGCCTGAGTTTGGTAGCTGATTCATTGATTTACAACTGAATCAGCCAGTCCCCACAAGCTGCATCTGAGCCTGGTGGTGGATCACAGACCAATAGGATTACAACTATATCAATCCTTCCACCCTAGCAGTTCCTTAGCCTGGCAGCTGATCATAGTCTGATTGGGTTACAACAAAACCTAAAAATAGGGAGAAAAAGAAACAGTCCATCACCAAAAGGAAAGGAGGAATCCCCAGAAATGAAACAGAGGCAAGCGAACTGTCAGATATGGAATTCAAAATAATGATGATAGAGAAGCTCAATGAGCTCAGCCAGTTAAAAAAAAAAAAAAAAACTATATAAACAACTCCAGGGGAACTATGAAGAACTCCAGGGAAGCTACAAGGAACTTACTGAGAACTCCACCAGCATTTAAAAGGACATAGAACCTATCAGTAAGAGCCAGGAGAAAATGAAGAATACAATTTCTTAATTGAAGAATAAGGTAGAAGGAATCAACAGCAGGCTAGAGGAGGCAGAGGATTGGATCAGTGAGCTGGAGAACAACATAGAAAAATCTTCCAAGACAGTGCAAGAGAATGAAAAAAGGCTGAACAAGAATGAAGGGGTTTTAAGAGAGCTGCAGGACAACATGAAACGTAACAACATCCATATCATAGGGATACCAGAAGGAGAAGAGAAACAAGGAATGGAAAACCTGTTCAAAAAAGTAATGATAGAAAAATTCCCTAACATGATGAGTGAAAATGTTACTCAAGTTCAGGAAGTACAGAAGGTCCCAATGAAGATGAATCCAAACAGACCCACTCCAAGACACATCATAATTAAAATGGCAAATTTCAAAGACAAAGAGAGAATCCTAAAAGTATCCAGAGAGAAACAGCAAATAACATTTAAGGGGACTCCAATTAGGTTATCAAATGACTCTTCAACAGAAACAATACAAGCCAGAAGGGAATGGCAAAAAATATTGCAAGTAATGGGAAACAAAGGCCTACAACCAAGAATATTCTACCCAGCAAGGCTCTCATTCAAAATGGAAGGAGAAATAAGGAGTTTCCCAAACAAAATAAGACTAAAAGAATACATCTCTACCAAACCAGCATTGCAAGAAATGCCAAAAGGTCTGCTTTAAAAAGATAAAGAAGCAGAGAGAGAGGAACACAGATACAAAGCAATAAATAAGTATCAATCAATAAGAACCTTAAATGTAAACAGATTAAATGTGCCAATCAAAGACATAGGGTAGCTGAATGGATAAGAAAACATGACCCACATATATCCTGTCTTCAAGAGACCCACCTCAGAACAAAAGATCGACGATGATTGAAAGTGAAAGGATGGAAAAACATATATCAAGCAACTGGACATGAAGAAAAGACTGGGGTAGCAATACTTATTTCAGACAAAATAGATTTTATGATGAAGGCCATAAAAAGAGACAAAGAAGGACATTTCATAATACTTAAGGGAATAATCCATCAAGAAGATATAACTCTGGTAAACATATATGCACCCAACATAGGAGCCCCCAAATATATAAGGAAAGTTTTGGAGGACTTCAAGAAGGATATAGACAGAAACACACTCATAGTAGGAGATTTTAATACCACATTATCAACAATGGACAGATCTTCTGAACAAAAAATGCTAAGGATATTGTGGCATTGAACAACACTCTAGAGGAAATGGACTTAACTGATACATACAGAACCTTTCACCCAAAATAAGCAAATACACCTTCTTTTCAAATGCACATAGAACATTCTCAAAGATAGACCACGTGGTAGGTCATAAGACAAGCCTCCACAAATACAGGAAAATTGAAATCATACCAAGCATTTTCTCAGATCACAATGGATTGAAACTAGAAACCAACCTCAAGAGAAAAACCCAAAAACACTCTAACTCATGGAGGCTGAATAACATGCTTTTAAGTAAGGAATGGGTAAACAATGAGATCAAAGATGAAATAAAAAAAGTTTCTGGAAACAAATGACAATGAATACACAACAGCCTAAAACCTATGAGACACAGCAAAGGCAGCTCTCAGGGAAATTCACAGCAATACAGGCCTACCTAAAAAGGATAGAAGAAGCTTATACAAACGACCTAACCATAAAGCTGCAAGAACTAGAGGAGCAACAACAAACAAAGCCCAGAGCAAGTAGAAGGAAGGAAATCATCAAGATCAGAGCAGAATTAAATAACTTAGAGACTAAAACTACAATTTGAAGAATCAATAGGTCCAGAAGCTGGTTCTTTTAAAAAAAAATAAACAAAATTGACAAGCCTTTAAACAGACTGATCAAGAAAAAGAGAGAGTACCCAAATAAACAAAATCAGAAATGACAGAGGCAAAATCACAACTGATACTTCAGAAATACAAGGGATTGTAAGAAACAACTATATGACAAGAAACGTGACAACCTGGGTGAAATGGACACATTTCTGGAAATGTATAAGCCACCAAAACTGAATCCAGAAGAAGCAGAATCCTGAATAGACCAATAACAACTAGTGAAATTGAAGAAGTAATAAAAAATCTCCCAAAGCACAAGAACCCCAGACCAGATGGATATACAGGTGAATTCTACAAAACATTTAGAGAAGAACTAATTCCCATCCTTCTCAACCTACTCCAAAAAATTTAAGAAGAGGGAAGACTCCCAAACTCTACGAGGCCAATATTATTCTAATCCCAAAACCAGGTCAAGACACAACTAAGAAAGAAAACTATAAGCCAATATCTCTGATGAACATAGATGCTAAGATTCTCAACAAAATATTGGCCAACCAGATCCAGCAATACATTAATAAGATCATACACCATGACCAAGTAGATTTCATCCTAAGGATGCAAGGATGGTACATTTGCGAATCAATAAATGTAATACACCACATCAACAAAATGAAAGACAAAAAACATATGAACATATCAATAGATGCTGAAAAAGTATTTGATAAAGTACAGCAACCATTATGATAAAAACACTCAGCAAAATGGCAATAGAGGGAGCATACCTCAACATCATAAAGTCCATCTATGAGAAACGTGAAGCCAACATCATACTCAATGGGCAAAAACCGAAAGCTTTCCCCCTAAGATCAGGAACAAGACAAAGCTGTCCACTTTCTCCACTTCTGTTCAACATCGTTTTGGAAGTTCTAGCCATAGCCATCAGAGAAGAAAAGGGAATCAAAGGTATCCAAATTGGAAAGGAGGAAGTCAAACTGTCATTATTTGCAGATGATACGACAGTGTACATACAAAACCCGATAGGCTCCATCAAAAACTTACTCAACCTAATAAGCAAATTTAGCAAAATAGCTGGATATAAAGTCAATATCCAGAAATCAAAAGCATTTTTGTATACCAATAATGAAACAACAGAAATAGAAGCGGAAAAACAAATCCCATTTACCATAGCAACAAGAAAAATAAAGTACCTAGGAATCAACTTAACCAAGGAGGTAAAAGACCTGTACTCAGAAAACTACAGAACAATGAAGAAAGAAATCAAGGAAGATACAAATAAATGGAAGCATATATATACCATGTTCATGGACAGGAGGAATTAACATAATTAAAATGTCCATGTTACCCAAAGCAATCTACAGATTCAATGCAATCTCAATTAAAATATCAATGACAGACTTCACAGAAATAGAAAAAATACTTCAAAAATTTATATGGAGCCAAAAACGCCCATGAATACCCACTGCAATCTTGAGAAAGAAGAACAAGGTAGGAGGAATCACAATACCGGACTTCAAACAATACTACAAGGCTATTGTCATCAAAACAGCATGGTACTGGCATAAGAATAGACATCTAGATCCATGGAACAGAATAAAGAGCCCAGAAATTAACCCAGGACTTTATGGTCAATTAATATTCGACAAAGGGGGAAGGAACATCAAATGGAGTAAAAACAGTCTCTTCAACAAGTGGTGTTGGGAGAATTGGACAGCAACATGCAAAAAGATAAAACTAGACCACCAACTTATACCATACACCAGAATAAACTCAAGATGGATAAAGGATTTAAATATAAGCAGTGCCACCATAAAGGTCCTGGAGAAAATCATAGGCAGTAAACTTTTGGATATCCTATGCAGAAACATGTTTACTGATACTTCACCAAGGGCAAAGGAAATCAAAGAACAAATCAACAAATGGAACTATATCAAATTGGAAACTTTCTGTTCAGCTAAAGAAAATACCAGCAAAATTCAAGGGGAATCAACTCTATGGGAAAACATAATTGCCAATGATACCTCAGACAAGGGTTTGATCTCCAAAATATATAAAGAACTAATGCGACTCAACACCAGGGAGACAGACAGCCCAATTAAAAAATGGGCAAAGGACCTGAACAGACAACTCACTGAGGAAGATATACAAAGGGCCCAGAGGCATATGAAAGAATGCTCAACATCGCTAGTTATCAGAGAGATGCAAATTAAAGCCACAATAAGATACCATCTTGCACCTGTCAAAATGGCAATATCAACAAATCAACAAACAACAAGTATTGGCAAAGATGTGGGGCAAAGGGAACCCTGGTGCACTGTTGGTGGGAATGCAGGCTGGTGCAGCCACTGTGGAAAACAGTATCAGGTTTCCTCAAAAAACTAAAAATGGAACTGCCTTTTGATCCAGCCATTCCACTACTTGGACTATACCCAAAGAATACTGAAACACCAATTCATAAGAACCTATGTACACCTATGTTCATAGCAGCACTATTTACAATAGCCAAGTGCTGGAAACAGCCTAAGTGCCTATCAGTGGATGATTGGATCGAAAAACTTTGGTACATTTACACAATGGAATACTACACAGCAGAAAGAAAGAAGGAACTTGTACCCTTTGCAACAAAATGGATGGAACAAGAAAGTATTATGCTTAGTGAAATAAACCAGTCAGTAAAGGACAAATACCATATGATCTCACCCATTACAGGACAATAATGAACAAAACTAACAACAAGCAAAACAGAACCAAATATATGAATACAGTGAAAAGGCCTTCAGTGGTCAAGGGGAAGGGTGTTGTGGGAAGGGGGGAGGAAGAGGCAAGGAAGGGGAACAGTTTAGACAAGAACATAGTATAAAGAAACCATAGACATGGACAACAGGTGGGATTGACTTTGGGGGTGGGGGGAATGGGTGAGTGGGGAGGGGGACAGAGGGGAGCAAAAAGAAGATGGATGTAATACAACTACAATAACATTAAATTTAAAAAACTTTATATGGAGACAAAAATGCCCACAGTAATCTTGAGAAAGAAGAACAAGGTAAGAGGAATCACAATACTGGACATCAAACTATGCTATAAGGCTACTGTAATCAAAACAGTCTGGTACTGGCATAAGAATAGACATCTAGATCAATGGAACAGAAGAGACAGCCAAGAAACAAACCCAGGACTCTACGGTCAATTAATATTCAACAAAGGGAGAAGGAGCATAAAATAGAGTAAAAACAGTCTCTTCAACAAATGGTGTTGGGAGAACTGAACAGCAATATGCAAAAAGATAAAACTAGACCACCAACTTATACCATACACCAGAATAAGCTCAAGATGGATAAAGGATCATAAAGGTCCTGGAGAAAAATATAAACAGTAAACTTTTAGATATCCTACACAGAAATATGTTTACTGATACTTCTCCAAGGGCAAAATAAATAAAAGAAAAAATAAACAAATGGGACTATATCAAGTTGGAAGTTTCTGTTCAGTTAAAGAAAACACCAGCAAAATTCAAAGGGAACCAACTGTATGGGAAAACATATTTGCCATTGATACCTCAGACAAGGGTTTGATCTCCAAAATATATAAAGAACTTATGCAACTCAACACCAGGGAGACAGACAGCCCAATTAAAAAATGGGCAAAGGACCTGAACAGATAACTCTCTGAGGAAGACATACAAAGGGCTCAAAGGCATATGGAAGAATGCTCAACATCACTAGCCATCAGAGATGCAAATTAACACTACAATAGGTTACCACTTCATACCTGTTAGAATGGCAATCATCAACAAATCAACAAACAAGTGTTGGCGAAGATGTGGGGCACGGGGAACCCTGGTGCACTGTTGGTGGGAATGCAAGCTAGAGCCGCCAGTATGGAAAACAGTATGGAGTTTCCTTAAAAAACTAAAAATGGAACTGCCTTTGATCCAGCAATTCCACTACTAGGACTATACTGCAAGAACCCTGAAACACCAATTCATAAGAACCTATTACCCATACATTCATAGCAGCGCTATTTACAATAGCCAAGTGCTGGAAACAGCCTAAGTGCCCATCAGTGGATGAGTGGATTAAAGAACTTTGGTACGTTTACACAATGGAATACTGCACAGTAGAAAGAAAGAAGGAGCCCTGGCTGGTAGCACAGTGGATAACGCGCCGGCCTGCGAACCCAGGGGTCGCGGGTTCCATTGCCCAGCCAGGGTACATAACGAGGTTGCAAACCAGGTCTCCAGTCAGGTCTGTGGCTAGAGGCAGGTGAAACGCAACCGTACATTGATGCCTCTCTCCCTCTCTGCCTCTTTCCCTTCCCCTTTCTAAAAATAATGAACTAAAATATACATAAAAGAAAGTAATCTCTCTTTATAAAAAAAAAAAAAAAAAAAAAAAAAGGAAGAAAGAAAGAAGGAACTTGTACCCTTTACAACAACATGAATGAAACTGGAGAGTATTATGCTTAGTGAAATAAGCCAGTTAGTGAAAGACAAATACCAGATGATCTCACCCATTACAGGGCAATAGTGATCAAAACAGACAAATAAGCAAAACAGAACCAGATACATGAATAAAATGAATAGACCTTTAGTGGGCAGAGGGGAGGGAGGAGGGAGGAGGAGGAGGCAAAGAAGGGGAGCAGTTTAGTCAAGGAACTAGCATGGACATGGACAAGTGGGATTGAATTTGAGGGGGAAATGGGTTGATGGGGAAGGCGACAGAGGAGAGGAAAAAGGGGATGGATGTAATGCAACAACAATAAAATTAAATAAATAAAAAGCCCCCCAAAATACAAAAATAAAAATTATAGCATCCAAACATCCCTATTTACAAGTTCCAGAGTTCAAACAACGGGTAGGAGGCAGAAGGCAAATGAAAATACAGGTCTTCTGACTTCAGGAATTGTGTTGGATTAATTTCATTGTCTTGACACTCGGGTCCTGGGTTCTGAAAGTCTCTGATTTGACTCAGTAGCCTACATATTGTTTCAAATGAAAACAGTTTACACCAACACTTGCTGACGAGGGCTATCAAACCAACATGGGTGTGTTGAAATCAAACTCTAGGTATACTCTCAAAAGACCTGTTCTTAAGGGGCACCTCAGCCAGGTGAACATTCCCATCTGTACTTCCACAAACAATCTATCTCCTTTTTTTCTTTCAACAATTTTCACTGCCTACCTTGTACTAGAAAACAGAAATAGCTAGGCATGCTATGAATCCAGCTTCGTGTCTCATGTATAGGAGGCAAGTTCTCTCTCATAGCAGATGCATCTGCCAAAAGAATAGTCCCAATTTCCATTTCATGAAGTATTGTACAGTCCTTTCCACTAAATATCTGATTAGCAATATTTCTGAGTGTCCCACTATTCAATTGACTGTTAACATTGATCATTCTACCGAATTGACTATCCACTAGAAATGGCACATCTTTTAGCAGGAGTTTTAGTCTTAGATGGGGTTACTGAGATTGAAAGTTAAAGAAACATGCACTCTCTCAAGAGGCCCTTCTACCTCCATTACCTTCGTGGGGGAGAACCCTTCAGTGCTGGCTCCTGAAGGAAGACAGCGTGGCTCTCTTCCTGGTGCCTCTCTGAGCAGTGCTGAACTTAGCTGTAAAAAGCAGTACTTGATTTCCTGGCTGCAGCCCTTCTTTTCCAGTGTCCTAAGGAGGGAGTTGGAGTAGGATAAGTTATGTGTTGTGGTTTTAGGCATTAATGAATACGAGAAACTAAATTATTGAATTTTGCAATGCAAATTATATTTTGAACACAAACTCTTCATTTCTGAATAGTAAAGACTCATAAAGAATGCCAATGGTTTATGAATTAGGCCATTAGCATGCAATTTGTGATTCAAACAGCACACCAGCACCATGTAATAAGTAGCTATATAAAAAGCAGTGTTGTCTAAATTTTCAAAATATTTTACTTGATGCAGTAGAAAGTTCTCAGAAGGTTCCAGGGGCCCACTCTTCCTTTCTTCCTTTTTTCGCTCCCTCTCTCCTTTCCCTTTTCTCTTTCTCCTTTCTTCTCTACCCCTCACTATCAATTTCCATCTGCCGGCTGACTATAATAACCATTCTTCCTGCCCTTTTTCAATCATTTCCCAAATTTGATTGTGGTAACTGAAAGAGTCCTAAGGACTAACTTAGACTAGAACTAATCTAGGCTGCTCCTTAGAATCATCTCGGGGACTTTAACAGCTCTCCATGCCCAAGCCACACTGCCCATGGATTAAGTTAGGGTTGCAGGTTGCAGGGGGATAGGTTTTGAGGCATCAGTACTTTTAAGAGCCCCCTTTACAAATTTCAATGTTCAAACAGGGTTCAGGACTTCTGGAATAGCCCAGAAGTTCTAAACTATTTGCATGCATGAGAACCACCCATAAACTAATTATGAATGCAGACTCCTGGGCTCTTCCTCCCACATATCCTGATTCTGGTCACCTGCAGGGGGCCCTGGCCACCTCTCCATGTGGTAGTCCTCAATCTTCAGCAAATACCCCTGCCTGTTGTCTAGCAGTCACTTCACTTCCTCCAGTGACAGGGAGAAACCAGCTCCAATGATGGATGAACTTCCATGTACTAGAGCTCTAACCCAAGGCCCCAGCCCCTTATGGCCTTGGGGAGTCCTGATCAGAATCAGCTTGGAACAACAGTACTCCACACTTAGCTCCAGGAATGTGTACATGATCCTAGCCTTGAACAGGAAGTTAGGGACTTGGAGAGAGGGCAACCTTCTTCTGAGTGTAGCATTTCTCCTCATCCCAGATTGATGGAGTTGGTGGCTGTCTTTGCTCTCACCCAGGCCAGCTACAATCTCGTTCATGTGGCAGATGCTAGGAATGCCCCATGTACTCTCGAGAAAGTGCTGATCTGAGAGTCCTCCTGCCACCCCACAGGTTTTTCCTCCCTTCTAGAAACCCTGGCAGAGGAGAACCTTAATGTCAATAGTCTTTTGCTTAGTTCTAACGAAGGAAGGGCATCTAGTATCTGCCAGGGGTACCTGCAGCAAACATTTTTCAGAAGATGGTGAATAAAAGCACTATTCAGATGACCAGAGGCAAAATATGCCATTATGCCATGAAGTGCTGCATCC